>MU005768.1:1348915-1361027 GCA_010093715.1 Pleomassaria siparia CBS 279.74 | reverse complement strand
TAGTTAGTAGTAGTGCCTACAGCAGGAATATTTTATAGTAATATACAGTAATAGACTTATAGGCAGTAGGGGCGCTAGGGACACGTACTAGGTGCGAACTTTATAAAACTTTTTCTGCTACAGGCGCCTAGGGCGCCCTTAGGCGCCTTAGGCAAGCTGCGGGCAGGCTGCGGGCAGGCTGCAGGCACGGAGCTTGCAAAACTTCTCCTAAAGTTAACTTTATATCTCTTGCTTCCTTTAAATTTAATAGTTTAACTTTAACTTTAATATAGTACGTGCTCTAAAGGTTTTATTTTACTAGCGCTAACCCTATAGGTAGGCTACCCTAATCGCAAGTCGCGCCTACTCTATAGTTTAACTTAACTATCTAATATGCTTACGTTGTTCTAAGCGAATTTAAGAGGGGGTCTATTATAATAGGGGTACTAATAAGAAGTGCGCGTATTATGCCTATTAGCATAAATACTATAACCCTATCCCTAATTCTTTTATTTACTAGGTTAACTAGCTTATGCGCTATAAGAGTAGGCTCCCTACTATTACTTTAGCTTGCTACCCCTAGCGTTGCGCCGCGTTAGCGCTAGAGGTACGCACCTATACTAAGGAGGTAGAGGCTTACCTTATTAAGGTTAAGTAACATAGTAGAACTTACCGCCCTATAGGTAGTAATACTAGTCTTCTAGTTATTTAGGCCTTAAATAATATTTATGCTACCTTAATTAGTATTCTAGATATCTAGCGTTTAGAAGTATATTTCTCCCTTCCTGCTCTACGCTATTATACTAACTTCGCATAGGCTAGTCTTACCCTACTTAGCCCTACTAACGCGCCTCTTAATAATATCTCTTCCTAGTACTCCTCCTCTAAATCTAACTCTAATAATAATAATAATAACGCTAGTAATAATAGAGGTGCTCTAGTTAATAAAGAGGAGGTATAAGAAGGTAGTAATAAAGATGTTCCTCCTTTAGTTAATAATAAAGAGATAGAGGTAGATAATAATAACCTAGTTCCTAACGCTAAGGAGGCTAACGCTATTACTTATAATAATATTAAAGAGGCAGCTAAGCGCCTATCTAAGGGCTTAATTTCCCTTTCTTCTTATATTACTACTTCTTATTATTCTAGCAACAGCACTTCTGCCTTTTTAACCCCTGTTAAGGCTAAGACTCCTGTTCCTACTCCTTTCTTAACTTCTAAGGTTAAGCAAGCTTATTTAAAGTCTAGTCTCCTCCCTAATTAAGGTAGTAGTTATGCAGGTAGTAGTTATTATAGTAGCTCTTTACTAGCAGGTAAGTTACGCCTACTCCCCCCTTTGCGTAGATTAAACTTTAACCCTATAGGTTAATTCCCTAAGAAGCGTTACTTTAGTCCTAATAGCTCCTCTACTAATAAGCGCACTAAGTTAGATAAGGGTAAGGGCAAAGCTAGCACCCCTCTTAAGGGCCCTATTTCCTAACCTAATTTGCCTCCCCCTATCTCTAACTATAGTAGTCCCTCTAGTAATACTATTAACCTAATAACTCCTCTCTATTATAGCGCTAATTATTAAGCTAAGGTTACTTCTAAGTCTGCCTAAAAGACTCCTGTACAGAAGTCTTCTGCTAAGAAGGCTTCTACTAAGAAGACTCCTGTAAAGAAGCCTGCTAGTTCTGCTAGAACTAATAAACTTGCTTAATTTTGTGTATTTTCTTAGATTTTCTTTTCTATTTTTTATAAATTAGATATTTATAATAATGCTTAAAATTTAACTCTTTATTTCTTAATTTTAATTTTCTTTTTACTTGTAATACTTCTTAATTGCGCCTAAATTAATATTCTTCTTAGCTACCTATTTATTATATTTATATAGGTATCCTTCCTACTTAATAAGATATTTTACTAGCCTCTTCCCCTTGCTATTAAGGAGGGCTTTAACTTCCTAGCGTTCCTCTTACTCTTTGCTATTATCTACCTTAATTAGCCCTAGGAGAGGTGTAGGTTCTCTAGGTTTTTTAATATATTTCTTAAGGAGACTAACGTTAAACACTAGGTGTATTCTTAACCTAGGTAGCAGGAGCAATTAATACGCCTATTTGCTAACTAGTTTAATAATTTAATATAGTCCTGTAAATAAGGGTAAAAGCTTCTTACTTAGAAGTTTTAAATTTAAATTCTTAGTTAATAACTAAACTAGATTATCTAGCAGAAATGCATGTAGCGTATAACGCTTATTATAGTGTTTAGCCTATAACTTAACGGCCTTACGCTAGTATTCTGCTATTACTTCCCTTTCTTAACGCATGCGTTCTACCTATTCTATAATACTAGAGATATTAACAGCTAGTATAGGTTTATAATCTAGACTTAGGTAGAATCTATAGCATGCGTAAAATAGACTAATACCTATAGTTGTATTCTTTAAATTATTATAGGCAAATTCTGCTAAGGGTAATTACCCTGCCTATTTATCCTGCCTTTTATTAGCATAAGATCTAAGATAGTGTTTAAGTGCCTAATTCTGTCTTTCTGTCTGCCTGTTAGTCTGCGGGTAGAAGGTAGTGCTTAACTAGCGCGTTACCTGCGTAGCGTAGCAGAAGTCTGACTAGTATTAGCTTGTAAAGAGACTGCCTTAATCTGTAACTATGCCCTCTAGCAAGCTAAACAGTTAAACTATCTCTTAAATAAAAAGGTCTGCAAGTTCTATAGCTTTTAGTAATTTTATTATAGGGATATACCTTGCTATCTTAGTATAATAATCTACAACAACTAGTATTACATTATATATATAAGATTCTCGCCTGCTTAGCAGCAATCTAGTAATAAAATCTATTATAATTTCTTGCTATAGGCAAGTTAGTTACAGGAGCAACTACAACTTGCTGTATAGTTGCTGTTAAAGCACCTTTATCTTCTAGTAAATATTATAGAAATTAATATATTCCTTAATGTTATGCTCTATGTTAAGCTAGTAGTACTTTTAGAACATTAATTTAAGTGTCTTATCCCTGCTAAAGTGTCTAGCTAATAGATTATTATAATGTATTCTTAGGAGTTTAGCTCTAAGCGTTACCTCCCTTAGAATATATAACTAATTACTATATCTAAGCAATCCTTACTTATTAAACTTCTATTTTTAATTTTTTGCGCCTGCTTTGCGCTAGTTTGTTGCTTGCTTTTTGATAGTGTCTTGCTTTTGTTTTACCTAGTTGTCCCCTTCTTAGAACTCCTAGATTTATGCTATAAGAGGTTCTAATAGTTCTTTATATAGTGCCTCCTGTTACAGTGCTACTTTAGCTGCTATACAGGTAACCTGTATATTAAAGACTATTCCTCCTTTAGGCGTCTTTTTAACCTACACTAGGTATAAGCTTATATCTGTTACCTTAATAGCGCATATCTAGATATTTACCTTTACAGAGATATCTATTTTAGGATAGGATAGGCCTGCTCCCTATTAAGCTGTTATTTAGCTATCTATTAGTACTTCTCCTGTAGCTAGTAGTAAGGAAGTCTGACTCTGCTTATCTAGTTGCAACTTTTTGCAAAGACTAGATACTAGATTAAGCTTCTTATTACTTATTATTTTAAGGGCGCCTTACAGTTACCTTAATAGTCTATTAGCAGGGTTGCTCTTCTCTTCCTAATACCTAATTTTAAAATTATATAGTGCAAGTTTTATTACCTATCTTACTTATTTTCCTTTAAGAACCTTTGTTAAATAGGCTATCTCTGCACGTAGCAAGTAGATAGGATCTTGTAATATATTACAGTAAAAGCAAAACAGTATAAAGATTTAAGTATTCAGATTCGTGTATAATGTATGTACAGAGGTAAGGTAAGAGGTAACTTCTAGTGCTAACGCCAACTCAGCACTAGGTAGTCACGTGATTAGGTCACGTAATTAGGTTACATAATTATGCCCGTACAGAGTACAGACACTAGCAACTTTTTCTTTTCTATAAAGTCCCCTTTACCTATACACCTCTTTTACTAATACGTACAATCCCTATACGCCTATAAGGGGCTGAGCTTAAGGAGCTTATAGTCTAAAAAGAATACTTAAGATTTAATAGAGCTTCTAAAGCTCTAAGCTATTAAGGAATATATATACATAATCCGCTAAGTAATCCGCTCTTAACAGTACTACTCTAGTCCGTTCTAGATTAAAGATAAGCCATCCCGTTTTGCTAAGCTAAGGACTAATCTAGAGCTTAGCTAAGGAGTGTTCTAAGTATCTAAGGGTGCTAACTAAGGCTAAGGATATTATCTAAGGATAATATAGCTTGCCTATTACATTACCCCCCCTTCTTAGGCTAAGGGAGCAGCTCTCCTTTCCTCGCTCTAGGCCCCTATTTAGTTTCCCCAGTAACTCGCCAGCGGCCTTACTCTAATCTTAGCAACCCTTAATTAGTTCTTTTCTAACGTTTTAGCAGTTACTTAGGCCTTCTAGACACTTCGCAGCTATCCTTTGTCGTCTCTTAGATCTGTTCTAGTAACCTTAGCAGTTAACCGTTTAGACTCTATCTTCCCTGTGCCCCTACTACTTCTTTTATCTCTTAAGACTTAGTTATCTGGCGAAACATCCTCTCTTAGCTAAGTAAGTCTATTTTAATGTAACCCTTAACTGTGCTACTGCTCTAAATATCTAGTAAAAAGAGCTCTGTCTAAAGCTCTACCTTTAAGAGCAATAGTCTAGTCTAAGGCTTCTATCCCTAAGCATTTTCTAAACATCCTTACTTAGACTTAGTTCTGCAGGTCCTTAGCATTAGCTAGAAGTTTCTATGCAAGCACCTAACTCCGTTTTCTAACTACTTATCTACTTAGTAGCTAATCTAAGCTCTAGATGTAATAACGACTTTAATCTTAGGCAGCAGCCTCTCTTACTTGTACTTAACTACTAGCTCTGCAAGATTATTTAGCTGTTAGCTCTATAGCTTTGTTTATCTTTTCTTACTTAGCTTCTTTCTTTATTCTCTCTACCTACAACTTCGCCCGCTTACTTAACTTTATCTAACTTCTTCTTCTTCTCTTCTACTCTACTTTATTTAACTCTTTCTTAACTCTGCTTAATCTTTCTTTGCTCTGCTTAACTCTTTTTGCTTAACTTTACTTTAGCTCCTTTAATATAGACGTCCCCAGCTTCGCTCCTCCCGCTCCTAAGACGCCTACAACTCCCCGCGCTGCCTAGCCTTAGGTAAGAAATCCCTAGACTCTAACTCTGCACTGCCGCAAGCTTATTACTGTAAAGCTAACCCCTAAGGCTAATAAGGGCAAGAAGGCTGCTCTAGCTATCTAGACTACTCCCCGCCCCTAGGCTACCTTAGACAGACTGTCTGTAGGTTCTAGCAACACTGTTAGCTAGTCCGTCTTTAAGTAATTCTGTAAGCATAGTAGAAACACTATTACTAGCCCCTTTTATCTGCTAGTCTATTGCTATTTAGAGACCTCTCTAAATGCCTAGTCTAGCTCTAAGCGTCTTTAAGAGAGCTCTAGAAATAAGCTTTCTTAATAATTTTGTGTAAGTTATTCTTAGTCTAGCTTATATAAGTTCTTTGCTAATATGTTTAACTATATTAGCAGGAACCCTAGTCTAACCTCCCTGCTCCCCCTCTTACTACTTCTATTAACTATAGCTGCCTACCTCCTAAGAACCCCTCTAACCTCTGCGCTGCCTACTCTGCCCTTTAGTCTATATACACCTACTACACAGTGCGCATCTCTCTCTACAGATATAATTACTATACTCCTTAGTATAGGCGTAATTAGTCTTTTACCTGCTAGTTCTGCGCTACTATAGGCAAGCGTTGCGTTAAGGCTAGCAGATATTATACTATCTAGGAGCTTTAATACTGCAAGACTTTAATCCTAGCTAAGTTTGCTTAGGAGGCTAGCATCCTGCTAAGCGACGTCTAGTACTTCGTTTTATCTAACAGCTATAAAGCCGTCTTTAACGCTAATCTCTAGGCTGTTAGCAAGGCTAATAATATTATTAATAATAATGCTGTAGGGTCTAGTCCTAGGGCTCTAGTTTCTAAACCTTATTAATTACGCTCTAAGACTACTGCTTAGGTTGCTAAGCAGTCTGTTGTGCAGCCCGTTAACTAGGATGTCTATTACTACATCTTTAAAAAGCTTAAGGACCTTAAGCAGATCTCTATTAACAACTCTAATACTTATAGTAACATCCTTAATAATATAGTAGGTCTGCGTAATAACCTTATGTACAGCTAGGTATATCTTACTCCTCTATTCCTATGCATTTAGCTAATATATTATATAGGACTATATCTACTAGGCTATTAGCACGCAGAACACCTTACTTAGCTAATTTATTAACTTTGCTTAGCGCGTCTAGTCTGTTGCTAAGCAGACTAAGAGTAGTAAGGAGGATATAGACGTTAGAGGTAATAGTACTTAGTAATTTCTTTATTAGCTTAGATACTTGCTAGCTAGTTATGTTAGTGCTTTAGAATTTAGCTTTGTTAGTTCGCTTAAGTTCTTGCTCTCGCTAAGCCTCGTCCAGCTCTTTCCTGTTCTAAGGTAGTAAGGTTTCTTTAGTTCTTTAGTTCTCTAATAGTTAATTTCGCCTATAGGCTTATTCTGTTTAGGCTCTTCTTTATGCTTGCTTATCGTACTCCTTCTTGCTAGAATTCCTTCCGTCTAGCTCTAACTAAGTTCCACAACTTAGGCGCTTTAATCCTACCTTCTTTAATACCTAAACAGACTTCTTAGTTCCCTATAAGGAGAATACGCAGTTCTCTAAGCATACCTTGCTTTTGCGTCTAGCTCTTCTTTCGCTATAGGTATACCTTAATAAGTTAATCTGCTAGTTCTATAGTATCCTAGTTTAGTTCCTAGTATGTCTAAACTAGCTCTTGCTGTGTTCCTTATTCTCCTCTAACTTCCTTCTCGTTCTAAGGGTAAATAACTCTTAACATCCTCTCCTAGCTTCTCTAAACTACCTTCCTACCTTACCTGCTATCTGTACTAACCCCGCTTGCTCCCTTATTAACTTAGACTCTTAACGAGGGGTTCCTAACTCTGTACTTACTTTTCTAGAGGGTCCCTTTAGAATCCTTCTAGCAGTATTCCTTTGCTTAAATAATAGGGCGCTAAGAAGTTAAGCTAGCTTGTTAAGGCTTCTAACTTGCTAAGGTTTATTTCTAGCTCCTAAGTAGGATTTGCATAACCTGCCTATTTTACTTAGTACTTAAGCTAGGATCCTTAACTAATCTTCCTGCGCCTTTTAGCACAAATCTTATCTACTCCCTACTCTTCTTCCCCGTCTACTATAATAGCTTCTAGTTAGGAGTTATCTAAGGTCTGCCCTAGAAGATAGTTATTTAGAGCTAACCTTATCTAGTTAACATAGAACACTAGGTAAACCCTAGGCAGAACGTTAAGCTTAACGTTGTAGCTTCTAATTACCTTTTTTATAGTAAACTTGCTATTCTTCTAATCTAGCTTCTTATTTAGCCGTCTATTTAACAACTGCTCCCTATATTAGAGCTACACCTTATCTCCTTCTTTAAGTATTAGGGCTTCTTACCTATGCTTATTTGCCTAGCGTTCCTGTTCTTACTGCGCTAGCGCTATGTTTAATTACGCCTACTTAAAGGTTTCTTTAAACTTCTCTACTATAGCCCTCGCGGCTAATTCTAGATCTAGCGCATTCCTAAGATAACTTAAAGCCTGCTCTTCCTTATCTAGATTAATTAGCTCTATATTATACCCGTGCTGTAAGAAGAAAGGGCTAATTCTAGTAGACGTCGCGTTCTAACTACAAATAGCAATCTAAGCTAGCAGACACCTTAGCGCCTAATCTAACTAACTCTAGTCTATAAATGCCCTTAGGTAAGTCTTAATTACTGCGTTTATTTATTCTGTTAACCCGTCCGTTTACTAATAAAAGGCCGTAGAGAGCCGCTGCTAGATCTTAAGTAACTAATATAACTCTGCCTAGAAGTTGCTAATAAACTGCAAGCTATAATTAGACACTATCGCATCTAGTATCTAATAGTACGCTACTACCCTCTCTATAAAGGCCTTTGTTACTATCTTAGTCCTTAGATCTAGAAGCAGAATTAGGACTATACCTTTGCTTAGTTAGTCCGTAATAACTATAAGATTGCAATTCCCGTTACTAAGTAGGAGACTTATAATAAAGTCTATAGATATTTCCTTCTAGATTCTTAACAGGAGCAGCAGCAGTTTTAGGAGTCCTTATTTTAGCTCCCTCTATAGCTTAGTCCTTCTATAAATATTATAGTTTTTAATAAAGGTCTAGATAGTGTTTAATATTACGGGCTAGAAGAAATCTCTAGCTAGAATCTTATACGTTCCTTCTCTTCTAGGGTGCCTAGTATAGGGAGAGTTATGCGCTTCTTCTAATAGTTTTAACCTTAGTCCTAGGTAGTCTAGAACCTAACGTTAGTCCCTAAATAAGAGTCTTCCTTAGTAGTCTAGTCTGCATTCTAAGAGGGAGGTGCTAAGCTTTAGCTCTAGTAGGAACTTACAAGCACTATCCTTAACGGCTTATACAGCTTGTTAATAGACGTTATTAGCCTTCTCTGCGCTTTTCTACATTTCTGTTAGGGTAGGTTCCTCTGCTAGTTAAGCTAGCGGCACTCTATTTTCTGCAAATCCTCTAGCGCTAAGCACTCTAATTACAGGAGCTAAGGATGCTCTTAGATCCCTTGTGCCTTAGCTATCCCTATTTAGGCCTACTAGTGTCAGGAGTTAGAAATGCCTTAATTTTACCCTCTCGTCTTCTAAGTCCTTTAGGAGATCCTGTTCCCTTCTAAAGAGAGCGTTAGCCCTGCTGTTTTCTGCACCTAGTTAGTATTTAAACGTTAGGTTAATTCTGCTTAGGATATTAGACTAGCAGACGTGCCTCTTACTTAGCTTCTAGAAAGTTGTAAAGTACAGAAGGTTCTTATAGTTAGTAATTACTAATACGTGTTTTACTGCCCTAAGCTCGCTGTGCTATTCTTCCGCGCACTTAATTACTGCTAAGAGCTCCTTATTATAGATAGAGTAGTTTACCTTAGCAGGATTATTCTTAGCTAAGAAGTACGCTACTGTCTAAAGCTTTCCGTCCTTATCCCTTTAAGAAAGTGTACCCCTAGTTGCCTATCTAGATGCGTCCGCCTCTAGGATTATCTCTAGCTTAGGATTAAAATAGGCTAACACTAGTTCTAAACAGAAGATATCCTTTAGGTTCTAGAATGCTTCCTATTATTCCTTTCCCTAGGTAAAGTTAACTCCTTTGCCCGTTAATTTAGTAAGCAGAGCGGCTAACCCTAAGAAGTTCTAGATAAATATCTAGTAGAAGTTTGCAAACCCTAAGAAGCTACAGACTGCTTTTACAGAGGTTAGAGCTTACTACTTATAGATTACTCTAAGCTTTTCTTCGTCTATCGCGATTCCCTTCTTAGCTTTAATAATAAATCCTAGGTACTTTACTCGTTTTACGCTGAATTCGCATTTCTTAATATCTATTTAGAGGCTAGCTGCCCTAAGCTTCTTTATTACGGTCCTAACTTTCTTCTTATAGTCAGCTTTTAAGCCTAATAAGTAGATTAAAACATCGTCTACGTAGGCTAAGCACTAGTCGTCTAGGTACTCCCTAAGCGTCTAATTAATGTACCTCTAAAAGGTGCTAGGTGCGTTTACTAATCTAAACGGAGTTACTAGCTATTTATACAACCTAAACCTCGTGCAGAATACTGTCTTCTACTTATTACCTTCCGCAATACAGATTCTGTAGAACGCCTAAATTACATCTACTTTAGTAAACTATTTAGCTTTCCTAATCTAGTTTAGGGTTTCCTTTAGTAGTAGGAGTAGGTACTAATCCCGTTTTGTAATTGCATTAAGGGCCTAGTAGTCTACGCAGAAGCAGAGTCTGCCTCTAGGCTTTTAGATAAATAGTACTAGGGCGGCTGTGCTTAAACAGCTTACTTAGATAAAACCCTTATCTAAGTACGCGGTAAGCTGTTATCTAAGGACTAAGAGTTCTTCCTTAGACATGCTGTACAGCGGTCCCTATAGTATCTTAGCGTCCTTCCTACCTTCCTAAGTTAGGTTAATCTTTATATCTACTGCTAGTCCTCTATAGAGGGGAAGCTTATTAGATTCTTCCTAGGAGAAGTATTAGAAAAGGTCCTTTAGCAAATCTAGGAGCATATCCTTAAGTTCCTTTAGAGTTAACTTCTTCTTTAGGGTAAGAGCCCTCTAGATGTTAGCTATTAAGGCAGTAAAAACCCCTATTAATCTAGTAGTTTTGCAGATTCTCTAAGAAAGGGCTATAAAAGCTAAGGCTCTTACCTGCTTTGCACCTTCCTTTAGCTAGTAACCTTCCTAGCTCTAAACTCTAAGGTTAGCGCAGTGTAAGAATATTAATTTCTTAGCTAGTGCTAGCGTAACCTTATTCCTTTCTATCTATAGCTTTCTAAAAATTATATTATACTCCTTATCCTAACAAATATACAGGAACATAATTTCTAAGTAGCCGTTAATATCTACCTCTACCTTAGCTATTTCTAAGAGCTTAGTAATCTCTCCCCTAAAGCCTATAATTAACTTCTCCCTCCTTAACTTAGTGCGCTGTATGTTATTATCCTAGACGAATTAATTAGAGATAGAGCTATAGCATAAGCAACTAGTGTTAATTAGTATTAAAGTAAAACTTTCTCTATTAACAAGCGAGTGTACTGTAATTAGGCTACTATCTAGCTAACTCCGTTAAAACCTCTTAAACTCCTTCTAAGTTAATTCTGTCTAGTCCTTCTTATTTCTCTCCTAACGGCGACTATTACTAGGAGAAACTAGTTTTCTAAATAGTTGTTAGAAAATTCCTTAGCTAAACCTTTAGCCTTATTCTTAGCATTATTACTCTGTCTAGTTCTTGCTCTAGTAGGCCTCTTAGCTAGAGTTAGCTCGCATTTAGACTAGAAGTGTCCCTTTTTACTACAACAGAGGCAATTGCTATCCTTCCTACACTTTACGCGTTCTTCTTTTAATACCTACTCTGCTTATTACTTCTTAGCTTTCTTAGGTTAAGAGCTATAAGCCTTTATAGGTTCCTAATCTATCTTTTAGGCATATCCTTCCTTTGCAGGTTAGACTGCGCCCTTATAGTTTACTTTATTCTAATACATGTTCTCCTTAATCCTAAGAACTTAGGCTTGCATTTCTTAAATTATGCAGCTGTCTAGTAGCTCTATAGTAACTATTCTATTAGTAAGGTCTAGTCGTATTACTAAGAGGTAACAGCTCTTTAGTAACGCGTAGTTTTCCTCTTCCTTAGCTTTAAACGCTAACTGCATAAACTCTAAGTTAAATTATGCTAGGGAGACCTTACCTTACTAGCGGAGTTGCATAAGTTTGTTGCGGGCCTTTTCTTTAGCTAATAAGTTAGCAAATTATTTGTCTAGAAACTCCTAAAATTCTTCTGCAGTGCTATTCTTATTACAGTTAACCTAGGAGATTATAATCTATGCTGCAGTTCCCTCTAATTAGCTAAATATATAGTCTGCTAGATATCTAATTAGCTTAGTATTACTCTAGAGCTTATTCTTTATCTAGATTTTCTACCTAAGGTAATCTAATTAATCCCTACTAAAGGACGCTGGGTCTAGTGTCTTAAGCTTCCTAACTGCTGCTCTAGTTGTTAGGTCCGCAGATGCGAGTAGGGCCGCTGTCAGAGGTGTCGCTAAGGGAGTTAGCAGGGACTAAGTAAAAGTCCTAAGAGCTGCTGACATAGCTGCGACTAGTTCTTTAATTCTCTCTATTCTAGCTTTAGTGTTAATGTTAGCAGGTCCCTCTCTATTAAGGGTTCTCTATTCCTTGTTAAGTTAAAGGATTTTGTTAAGTAAGGCGAGTTTAATTATTACTTCGTCTGCTAGAATTTCTCTCTAAGTAAGGTACGCCCTTAGTTATAAACTAATGTCCTCCTGCAAGGTTCCTTCTCTTCTTAGTCGCAAGGCCTTGCTAAGGAGCTCCTAATTATTCACGTTCTGCGCTATTATTAGTAGAAATCGTACTAAGCAACCTTTATTATTAGTATAGGGTGTTAGTTAATTAAATCTATGTAAGGGGCTGAGCTTAAGGAGCTTGTAGTCTAAAA
>MU005768.1:1305092-1348865 GCA_010093715.1 Pleomassaria siparia CBS 279.74 | reverse complement strand
ATCCCGTTTTGCTAAGCTAAGGACTAATCTAGAGCTTAGCTAAGGAGTGTTCTAAGTATCTAAGGGTGCTGACTAAGGCCGAGGATATTGTCTAAGGATGATATGGCTTGCCTATTACAGAATTATAGGGCAAGAAGTAATTAAGTAAGAGAGAAAGGCAGAAACCTCCTCTGTACAGTAGCGAATATTATCGTACGGAGTTATTTTCTGTTTATTACCCCTCTTTTCCTCCCTTAGTTACTAGGTTGCTAGGATTACTGCCTGCAGGTAATAGAGATCTATTACAAGTAAATTAGAGTTATCTAATAGGCCTACTGCCTATATAAGGAGATATTTTTCTCTCCTCTTCCTCCTTCTCTCCTCTACTAATAACACTCTACCTCTATAACTCCTCCTCTAGGTTTGTGCCCCTTTAATAGCGTGTGTGTGTCTCTGTGCGGAATTTATCGTACGGAGTTCCTTCCTGTAGAGACTGACTTTTAATAGACTTCCTAACAAACTTAACTTCTAACTTTCTGTACAACTTCTACTTTAACTTCTTCTTTCTGTATAATCTCTACATCCTTATATAATTATCTACATAGCTCTCTAATAATCTAATGCTTCTAAAGGACAGGTTACTATCTTTAGTAGCCTTTAAGTTATTAACATCCCTAGTAGCCGCATTTAGGTAACTATCCTAATAGGACAGCCTGCTAACCGCGCGTTTATGTAGGGGCTCTTAATTAATATAAGTCTTCCCTTCTATATAGAGTTAGATTAGGCTTATATAGAGTTAACTTATTGCAGGATAAAGAGCGTATAGTAGCTAACATGCCCTCTTAAGACATTATTATAGACTTGCCTAGTAATACTAACCTCTGCCTTCTTATAGCTTATATTATATAACGTAAGGGGTACTTCCGCGTAGTACTTATATAATCCTAGGGTACTTTATACGTAACTGCCTGCAGCTAGCGTTATAGTAGGAATATAGGGGCTAGACCCTTTAACAGCTGCAGGGTAGTTACTACCTACTAGTCTAGTGCCTATAGAAGCTGTGTCTAGCAGTCTAGGGGTTAGTCTTACTAGCACTACTGTTAAGTGTGTACGGAGGGCCTTTAGCCTCGTACAGAGTAAGAGATAAGAACTTAGTAGTTTCCTTTAGACAGTAGTGTAAAGACCTAAGACAGGGGTAAAGTCTTAGGCATTAAGTGTAGTAGATTAAAGATCTTTTCTGTCTAAATTGCTTGAAAATAATTGTGATAAGTAATTAAAACAGTAAAAAATTAATAAAAACATAAACCTTAGCTAAAAAATAGAAAAATAAGTGTAATGTATACGGGTTATAGTAACAGGATTATACAAAAGGATTACCCTTTATATAAAGAGCTTACACTAAAAAATAGAAAAATAAGTGTAATATATACAGGTTATAGTAACAGGATTATACAAAAGGATTACCCTTCCGTACGAGTAGAGCCTTCTCTTTATACGAAGGCCTCTACTTAGATGTTCAGGGTGTTTAATAAGATTAGTTGTTTAAGGGCAGGATTTAGCGCCTTTTTAGTAAAGGCATCAGCAGGGTTATTCTTGCTATTAATCTATCTAATCTTACTAATTTCCCTGTTCTTGTATAACTCCCTTAGAGACATAATATCTATTATAAGTCTCTTCTTATTAGTTATGCTAAGCTTAATAAGGTAATTATATAATAATTTAGAGTCTGTATAGATAATAAGCGGGATAGGGGGGAGTTAGAAGTTTTATATAATTTGCTAAAGTGTCGTACTTAGTGCAATTGCACTGTCAAAACCTCTAACTATTCTATACAACTTACTTGCTAAGACGCTCCTAGTAACCCTCTTGCACTTAATTAAGTTCTAATAAATAATATTGCTATAGATCTTAAAGCTGTTACTATCTCCTGTACAACGCTTGTTTGCTAAGATAATAAGAAAGCTAAGCTATAAGCTTAAGTCCTTATTATTAGTAAATAAGCTATCTATAAAGATAAAGAGCTTCGTACAATCTAGCTAGATTAGTATAAATGTAATTCCTCTTATCTAGTAATCTATTTGCTAGGCAATACGTGTATTAAGTGCCTTAATATTATTAGAAGATAGGGCAGTTATCTGTACAGCAACTAATAGATTAAATACTGCCTTAGGTTAATAGACTAAGGTAATATACGCGCCTTATGCGCGCTGCTCTATATACTTCTAAGCAGCATCTTCTGCTATAGGGTCTACTATACAGAGATGTTTAGCTTGTCCCTTTTATTACAGGGATATCTTTCTATCTCTGTACGTAATTTTCCTACTATTAAACTCTAAAGGTTAGTCCCTAGACAGGATAGTCTTAGGTTTTGCACGGAGAGTTGCTTTGTGCAGTTCCTCCTCCTCTCTATACGAAAAATCTAGAGTTATAACACTAAGGGTGTTATTAGTTTATAGTCTAGTAATACTAAAGGGGTTTTCTCCTTCCTTTATAATTAACAGGTAAGGGTTATATAAAGAGACACGTATTCTTAGCTTATCCTTATAATAGTTATAGTATATTTTAAACTAGTATAAGCCTAATTCCGCAGCACTATATAAGGGTTATATAATTCTAAGAATTATATCTAAAGGAAACTTATCTCTTAACTCCTTTAGTAGCTTTGCGTATAGCGTGCGCAAAAGCTTATTAGTAGACTATACATAGGCCTGTGTAATGTCTCTTAGTTTGCATTATATTCTGTACAAAGCTATTAGGCTTATACTAATTACTAACAGGAGGCGCTAGCTTATTCTCTAGATAGTTAGTAATTAGGTAAGGATCTCTTCCTTCTCTGTATCTAAATAGCTAGCTAGTATAAGCCTTAACTTTTTATACAGCTGTATAGACTTGCCCTTAACTTCTTATATAAGGCAGAGATTAAAGATCCTTCCTATGTGCTTGTAAGGGTTATAGGAGAGCACTTAGAAGGTGCTATTAGTAATAAGAGCTTCTATCTCTGTATAGTCTAATTCTTTAAAGGGTGCTCTAGCAGTTATAATAACTCTATCTCTTCTTAGCTTTAGGGCAAGCTAATAGTCCTCCTCTTCCTTCTAGGTAAGAAGGGCATTAGCAATAGGTCCCTGTACAGCCTTCCTAGGCCTTCTTCTTCTCCTTAGAAGCGCTAGTTTAATAGCTTCCTCTTATATAACCTTTCTAGGTCTTCCCCTCCTCCTTAGTAATACTAGGTTAACTAGTATAGGGACAGGTTTATTAGGATTAGAATCTAATGTTAGGGCCTTAGTTTAAGGCTCGTGCAGGGTCTTAGGCTCTGCATAGTAATAGGGCTTAACCTGCGTATAACGCAGAGTAAGTAGCCTATTTAAAAGAAGGATTATTACATTCCTTTTATCTATGCCGTAGATTCTATACAGACCTATCTATCCCTTATTTTCTCTCTAAGTAAGTACTTCTGTACTAAGTAGTAGGCCTAAGACTTTGTGTAAAGTAGGGCTATTCTAGGTATTAATTATACAGTTAACCTCTCCCTTTACTTTCTTACTTTAGATTATCCTTATAGCTTTCTGTACAGCATTTGCCCTTACTATAATATTAGGAGAGGGAGGTAAATCCTAGTTAATCCTTAGGTAGGCACTAAAGATAAGGAGTATAGGAATAATTCCGTGTAGGCCTGCAGTGTTATTTAGTACCTTTACTACTATCTACAGAATGTCTTTATTATCTGTATAGGATCTAATTTTAGCTTTAAGGATATTAAAAATGCGCCTAAGAAGTGCGTGCGCACGTTTAATCTTACCTACTACCTAATATGCCTCTATAGGCATCTAGCAGCAGTATGTGCCTATAATCCTCGCACAGTTATAGAAGTCTTCTAAGGCAAAGTTTATTCTAGGGTTATATATAATATAGTCTAGGGGCCCTTAATATATATTAATCTAGCATTTGTAAAGGGCTTCCTAGGCATACTGTGCAGAGAGAGACTTTAAGAAGGTAGCAGCCTAAAAGGAGGTATCTGCATTAATAACATGCAGTACATCCTTATCTCTAATCTGTATAACATTAATAATAATTTTATAGTTAAAGTAAGTATTATCTTTAATAGTAAACTTAAAGCAGCTTAGGGCGGTTCTGTATAGTTAGCAAAAGTAGCAGAACTTCTAAATCTTATTTAGGATAGAGGCATCTATATTATGTCCTGCTTAGGTAAGTATTTTATAGAGTCTCTTTGTACGCAGGTGTCTAAATCTTCTGTGTAATCTTTAGAGTTTAGTTTCTGTAAAGAATAATATAGCATCTACTTAGCTATAATTAAAAAATAGGTGCCCCTACTTTTATATAACTAGAATTGCTAAGTTATTACTGCGTATAATTAGGTTTAGAACGTTATTAAAGTATACTCTAAGCCTATCTGCATCTGCTAGTAATAGTAGGAAGGGTATAAGGGTATCTAAGATGTAATATGTAACTATACTAAGTTTATTTTCTTTCTATATAGTGCTAAGTAATTTAGCTAGGTTTTAGCCTCTAAAGCTTACATTATTATTATTTAGGGTCTAGTTAATCTTTACACAGGGGTTCTCCCTTAGGTAGGCTTCTACTTAGGCCTTCCCTACAGTAGAGATGCGTGCTGCTCTAGTGTCCTACAGCTTGCCTTAGTATACTATATAGTACCTGTCTTTTAGGATAAATTAATCTGCCTAGATAGCAGGTTCTATACTATAGATATCTTCCCCTATTATATAGTGTAAGTAGGAGGCAGAGGTAAGGAAGTAAACAGCTTCTTTATCTTCCTTATCCTTATCTTAATCTATCTCTTCCTCCTTACTATATACAGCCTCCTTATTACTATCTCTCCCTTTAAAATCTATAATATGCGCTGTAATAAATATGTGTATTAGCGTTTCTTTATGCAGATCTTTATACGCAGTAATATATTACTGTCTTGCATAGGATTTCTTAGAGGGGGGATAGTTAGTTAACTAGCAGCCTTCCTTATAATAGACAAAACATTTCTGCTTCCTTACTCCTTTGCCTTTAAATTAGCTGCGTGCAAAGGGCCTTTTACGCAACTAGGAACTTTATACGCGTGCAGGGAAGCAGCTAAATAATCTTCCTCTGTTACTATTATTCCTTATACAGAAGGAGCTGTATCTGCGGTCTATATAGTACGCATCTGCCTCCTCCTAGATAAATTAGCTTAATTATCTATCTAGGGTAACCTAGAGAGTAGCCCTTAGATTAGCAAATAGGCCTTTGTACGTAGCCTTAACATAGAATAATACTAGTTCTAGGTCTAGGTATCCTCTGCAGGCCCGTACAACGGCTGTGTAAAGAAGCACTTCTCCCTTAAAGTTTCTGCCTAAAGCTCTTTAGGTAAGGGAGATCTTATTAATAAGAATCTCTAGAACTTTATATAGGGTCTTGTCTAGGTTCTCCTACTTATACTATGCAAAGGTAGCTCCTGTCTAGTCTGTATAGTACTAGTTGTAGTTAATATTTATATTAAAGTAAATATTAATGTAATTATATAATTATTTCTAATTTAGTCTAGGTTCTATACTATGCAGGTAAAAAGCACTTATACAGTCCTTTAGGATATTAGGGAATACTTCCTGCTATATTACCTTAGAAATATCTAAGAATATGCATAATCTTATAAATAACTTTGCTTTATCCCTTAAGATATTATACAGCCTTCTAGTGTAGTTATTTCTCTTATCCTATAGCTTCTAGAACTAGATAAGCTTATCTATCTTAGTCTTAGGATCTACAGTCTTATACAGTATTAATGCCCTTATAGGGTATAGACGCAGTAGTAGGTACGCATCCTATAAATCCTTCCTATAGCCTTAGCTTAGAAATCTTTCCTTATCTACTATGCAGTATAGAGTTTGTAGAGTTTATATAAACTTACTAAATAGCTTAATCCTTAGGGGCCTTTATAAGGGTTATTTAAGTAAGGATAGTCTAGGACCTAGAGGGAGTAGTTATAAGGCCTGTGCTGCCTTAGTAGGCTCCTTATATAAAGGTCCTAGCTAGAAGGGGAGAGTAGGAGTAGGTGCCTCTCCTAGATTTTCTGTACTGCTGTACTTTCTATTAGTAATTTTATATAGTTTGTTACCTATAGTGTTAGGAGGTCCTAGGAGTAGCTATAAACCTCTAGTATTTAGAGTATCTATAAAAGCTTTGCAGATTGCACAGTTAATAGCTTTAAAGTAAGTTAGTTACTAGCCTTTAAAGTTATCCTTTAGGCTCCTAGCTAGAGCACGTCCTTTAGTTAGTAACGTATAGTACTCTGCTAAGAGGAGTCTAGCATATCTATTAAGTTCCTCCTTTAAGGTATTTTCCCCTAGCTTAATCTTATCTTTCTAGTGTTCTAAATCCGTATACTTTCTTAGTGTTCTAATGCTAATTATAAGGATTCTAGCTATTTCTTTATATAAGTCTTCTAGCTAAGAGGATTAGTTTACATAGGGTTAGTTTTAGGATGTAGATTATTCCCTAGAGTAGGAAGGTAAGGAAGGTAAATCTGTTATCTTATTTATTAGTTGCTGCCTTGTTTGTACGGCAAATTATTAAGTGTGTTTAGCACACTATCTCCTTCTCTTCTGTACGGAAAGGAAGTAATCTCCTCTTTTAGAATAGGATAGAAACAGGGGACTATACGCTAATTACGCTCCTAGTATAACTCTGTCTTATCTTATTTTAAGGTAGATACAGAATAGAGGACTGTATACTAATTACGCTCCTAGTATAACTTTGTCTTCTACTCTTACTAATTTATAGTTTATTTAACTACTAATTAGTGTTAAATAGGCTATCTCTACACGTAGCAAGTAGATAGGATCTTGTAATATATTACAGTAAAAGCAAAATAGTGTAAAGATTTAAGTATTTAGATTCGTGTATAATGTATGTACAGAGGTAAGGTAAAGAGTAACTTCTAGTGCTGAGGCTGACTTAGCACTAGGTAGTCACGTGATCAGGTCACGTGATCAGGTCACATAATCATGCCCGTACGGAGTACGGACAACCTTTATGTTTATAAAGCCTCGCAGGTTATTATAATTAGTTAAGACCTTAAGTTTATTCTTTAAACTATTAATATAGTAATGCTAATGCTTAATTAAGTAAATAATTGCCCCTAGCTCTAAATTATAGGTTTCCTAGCGTTCTTCTACTAGTGTTAACTTTCTTAACTAGAAGGTAATTAGGTGCTAATTTCCATCCTTATAAAGCTGTAAAAAGATAGCAGCAAAGCCTAGGATAGAGGCATCTGTTTTTAATCTTAAAGGAAGTATATAATTATAGTGCCTTAGTAGAGGCACTATTAAGAAGATTTTACTTAGTTAGCGTTTTGCCGTCTTAGCTTCTAGCGTCTAGCAGAAGGGTCCTTCCTTCTTCCCCTTAACAGAGCCTTTTAGCATGCTTGTTAGTAGTTTTATAATGTTAGAGAAGTGTATAATAAATCTCCTATAGAAATTCGCAAATCTAAGATAGACTTAAACATCTCTAAAGGATTTTAGTATTAGCTATTTAGTAACTATTTAGACCTATTTAGGATCTATCTTAACGCCGTCGTAGCGCATAATAAACCCTAGGTAGGTAACTTTACTAATATAGAAGTAATACTTCTTAATATTAATAAATAACCTATGCTCTTAGAGCTGTTGTAGCACTTAGCAAATATAGTCCTAATAGTCCTTACCCTTTTAGAAGAAGATTAAGATATTATCTAGATAAATAATATAAAACTTATTAACTAATCCTGCTAATGCAAGATTAATATATCCCTAAAAGGTAGTAGGAGCGTTAGTAAGGCTAAATAGCATAACAAGGTACTTAAAGTATCTGTAATAAGTATAAAACGCCGTCTTCTACTTATTACCTTACTACATTATTACACAGTAATAGGCGTCCTTTAGATTAAGAAGAGTAAAGACTACTGCGCCTACTAATTAATCTAGGAGTTCTATAATTAATAGCAGTACTAGTCTATTCTTCTTTATAACCTTATTTAAACCCTAGTAGTTAATACATAGTTATAAGGTTCTATCCTTCTTTAGTATAAAAAGAATAGGTGCGCCTGCAGGACTAGTGCTTTCCCTAATCTAGCTATTTTTTAAGGCCTTTTCTAGGTACTCGCGAAGTGTCTCTAACTCTTATAAAGAGAGATTGTAAATTAGCCTAAATAGCATACTAGTACCTGCCTCTAGTTTAATAGCGTGTTTATAGGCCCTTGCTGTTATTACAGCGTTATCTGTACTAGCTACATCCTTAAATTCTGCTAGTTCTAGCAGAAGCTTTAGAACCTTAGGCTTTACTGCATTAGCTAAGGTAGTACCTACTATAAGGTAAACTATAGCTTTATTATTATAATAATTAATAAAAGTTCTAAGGTCCTTAACTTACTATAACTTATTATTAATCTTCTAGCGCTACTCCTTCTTCTTGCAGTTAATAACTATTTAGAGCTGCTTTAGAGCAGGTAGACCTAAGATAACTTAATTAGCTACATCTATTATTCTATAGCAGATAATTTATTCTTCTCTTTCTCTTCCCTAACTATCCTTAATTTAGATTAGGACCTAATAGGCATAGAAGCTTTAGGCATGTTTTGAATTAGGTAGTGTAAACTTTAGCAACTCCGCATTTATTAGCTCTAGCAGTTATTACTCTATAGCAAACTTCTTATTAATAACGTTAGTCTCTGTACCTACGTTAAGTATTATAGGGGTTGCTGTCTATTTACTATTAAGGCGCTAGATTAAACCTTCTGTTTTAATGTGTTCCTCTTTTTGTAATGCTACCCTTCTAGAGGGATTAAAGGTATCCTTCTAGAACTCTATTTTTTTGTTAAATTAATAGCATTTACTCCTGTCGCTAGAGTACCTCCTTTCTTCTTCTTTAGGGAGTAACATTTGCTTAAGTAGTAACCCTATTTTTAGTAATTATAGCACTAAATATTCTTCTTTTTCTACTTAGTGTCCTTAGACTTTCCTTATTCTTTCTTATTAGGTTTCTTATTAGTTAACGTATTCTCCTTCTTTGCTTTACTACTTTAATTCTGCGTAGCGCTAGTATTACGCTATTATAGTAAAGGCAACACGCTACTACGTTACTAGTTCTCCTCTAAAGTAGAGGCTTAGGTTACTAAGTCCTATTATGTTGCTAGAAATGCCTTATAGTTAACTAAGGCTATTCTAAGGGCAGGAAGCAGTTTGCTATAAAGGTGTATTTATAATTACTTATTATAGTAAGGTAGATTAATTTGTAATTCTAAGGTTGTTAGGAAGGCAGCAAACTTATTTACTAATTAATTTTCTCTCTACTTAGCCTTAGAATATTATATTATAATCTAAAGCTCTTAGTTTATTAGATTTTTAAGTTAGTCTAGTAAGAAGGTTATTATCTTACTCTACGTATGCGCTACGCCGTCGTAGACCTGTTTATTCTAAATCTAGATTTGTTAGTATGTCTAAGTCAAATATTAAAGTGTATAAGCAATTTTCTAATCTTCTAAAGTAAAAGCACTTAGGTCTATTTAAAAGGCTATCTTAAGCCTAATTTAGAATTCCTAGTGTTCTCTAATGCTCTTACCTTTAAAAATTAGTATCTTTTTAATCTTAGGTCCTTGCATAGGAATATGTGTTAGGAGGATTTTAATTTACTATTATTATAGTAGTAAGGGGTTATCTCTAAGCTTTAGTAATTTTTATCTGCCTTTAGGTAGTAGTAGTTTATTTAGTTCTTTAGATTTAGGTGTATTTACTACCTTATCTCTTGTTTGTTTTTTATGTTTTACTAGTAGAATATTGTATTTCTCTAATAACTAAGCATAGGTAGTCTTAGATTAAGGAGTAGTCTCTATTAGTAGAGGGGCTTATATAGAGGATTCTCCCTCCTAAGGTACCTAGTGCACCTATTTAGGTTAGTTCTATTCTAGTAGCGCTAATATAGTAAAGCGCCGTTGTAAAGGTGTTAAAGGAGGTATACTTTAGTTTAATTAAGATAAACTAGCTAAGCTGCTGTATACTTAAAGAGAATTTAGAATTATAAAGAGATTTACAGTAGTAAGCTAATTTAAAGAAATAATAAGACTAAATTCTAAGAAACTAGAGAGTTACTAGTTCTAAGCTATCTATATAGCCTCTAATTACATAATTCCCTGTTACGTAGCTAACGTAACCCTAGCGCTGTGCTAGGTGTTTACTAGCCCCTCTTACATAGATACTTAATGCTTAGCTAAACTTAGTAAGCTAAGCCGTATGCAGCAGTAACTAACGTTAGCGTAAAAGGGGGCTATTAACCTCTAATATTTTTAGGGTTAACTGCCTGCCTGCCTGCGAGCTGCCTATTATCCAGCTCCTCGCTAAGCGTAGGTAGCACTAAGGATAGTAAGGATAGGCTATAGCCTTTATCCTTATCTGTTTCTATAATATCTCTAGCGTACTAGGTATTTTATTCTATTTTATACTCTACTGCTTGCGCGCCCCTATAGCTGCTAGTTATAGCTAGGTTGTTGCTAGAACGCGTACGCTCCTTACCCTTAGTACTGCGCTTAGGAGGTATAATAGTAGTGTTATCTTAAAAGTAATAAGATTAGTTAGGTAATTATATTAATACTTTAAATAAGCTAACTATCTTAATAAGAAGGATTTAAATATAAGGGGTTTTAAGATAGGAAGCCTAAAAGTGTAGGTGTATAATTATATTAAGATAAATCCTTAAGTAGGAACTTAAGGGAGATAAAATAATTATATACTAAGGCTTATGTAACCCCTGTAGCCTAGGTCCTCCTAGAGGCCTCCCTAGGCCTTATCTAGCTAGAGCACGTGACAGGTAGAATATCGTTATAATAATAAAATCTATAGTAACGTCTTACTATAGACCTATAGGAGGTTTAATTAGTTATAGAAGTTTATAAGGTTAGTGTTTTAGAGCTTTTACCCTAGTATAATGCATACAGTTATAGTAATAGTCCTCTACGTCTTTTTTATATTTTTCTACTAGAACTTACGTATAACCTTCTCTAGTATACGCTTTGCTCTAAAGTAACCTAATATAGGGTTATTATGCGCTTATCTAATTGCGTTTAAGCGTTCTTCTAGAGTATTTAGGACTACTATCCTTAATTAGCCTTAGATAGGACTAATTAGCTTATCCTAGCTATCCTTATCCTCTAACTTGTTAGAAGTTGCGTCTAAATCCTCTTTATCCTCTACTATATATTCTAGGTCCTTACCTAGGTTAGTAGGGATCTTAGTAAGCTTAGAGTTAGTTTATGCGGCCTTATTATACTTAACCTGCATTTTTTTAGCACGCGTTATAACTGCTAATACTAATAGAGCCTTAGTACGCTCTATTCTATTTAGGAGGTCCTATATAAGGCTAATAAAAGCCTTATTATATTTATTTAATAGAGCTTGCTTCTTAGCTATATAATCTAGCCTTCTTAAAGGTTTATTAGCAGGATTTATTAATCTAGGCTAGTAAGCAATTACAAAGTTATACTTTATTAGCTTTAAGTAAGAGCGTATCTAGCAGCTATTTAATGTTTTTATCTCTATAAACTAACAAAGGTCATTATAATCTATTAAAAGATTAAAGGGGAGAGCTTTAAGGTAATAGCGCTAATGCTTGCAACTCTCTATAATTGCTAATAACTCTGCGTTATAAATATTATAATTATACTATTCTTTAGTTAACTTTCTTAAAAAGAAGTTAACTAGCCTCTATTAGGCCTTTTTATCTAGTTCTAGTACTAACTAGAAGAAAATGCCTAAGATTGCACTACTAGAAGCATCTACTTCTATCTTAGTTTTGCGGTCTCTCTTAAAATAAGCTAGAATTAAGACAGTAAGGAAGGAGTCCTTTAGAGCTTAAAAAGACTTCCTGCCTTGCTCCCTAATATTTAGGCCTACGCTCTCCTCCCTCCTCTATACTTAGCCTCCTTTAGCTGCATTTAGCCCCTTCTAGGTTAATTTAGTCAAAGGCAGAGTAATCCTTAAGAAGCTATTAATAAATTACCTATAGTAGTTTATAAATCTAATAAACACCTAGATATCCTACACTATACGTAGTTCTAGCTAGTTAGTAATTATTTTAACTCTATTAGGGTTAATCTTAATCCCTTCTAGTACTATAATATAGCCTAGGTACTCTATTTCCTTAGTATGCTACTTATACTTCTTAAGGTTTAATTTAAGCTTTACTTTATGCAATCTCCTAAGGACTTCCTTTATATATACTACGTGCTCCTCTTTAGTCTTACTAAAGATTAGGATATTATCTAGATAGATAATATATATAACATCTATTAACCTAGCTAATACTTAGTTAATATAGGCCTAGAATTAAGCTAGTGTATTAGTTAAGCTAAAAGGCATTACTAAATACTTAAAATAGCTATATCTTATTCTAAATGCAGTCTTCTACTTATCTCCTGCCTTTACCTAGATATAATAATAAGCATCTTTAAGATTAAGCTTTATAAAAAACCTTATACTTAATAAGCGCTTAAGAGACTCTATAATAAGGGGTAATAGGTGTTTATTCTTAATTATAATCTTATTAAAACCCTAATAATTAATATAAAGCCTTAAGCTGTTATTTCTCTTCTTTATAAAAAGGATAGGTGCCCTTACTAGGGACCTTAATCTTCTAATAAACCCCTTATAGAGGTATTTATAGATATACGTCCTTAGAACGCCTAATTTATATACTAATAGGTTGTATAGTAGTTAATAGGGCAGAGATTTACCTTCTTTAAGTTTAATCTCTAAATCTTAAGGTCTACAGGCTAGAGGTCTGTTTAATTCCTCTACTAACTCTAGGTCCTTATACTCTTTATATTCTAGAGGACAAGTAGCAGTCTTTAACCTATAATAGAGTAAAATATTAACTAAACTAACTATATAGGTATATATATTATTCCTATAGGTTTTTATAGTTCTATTAAACTCTTTTACTATTTTAAGGCTAACCTTAGAGTGTAATATCTTTTCCTTATCCTTTATTCCTCTAAAGAATATGCGCTAGCTAATATAACTTAGCTTTAGATTATGCGCATTAATCTAGGGCAGCCTTAGGTATATTAGATACTATTTAAAATCTATTATAATAAAAGGGATAGTATGTACTTATTTCTTCCCTCTACTATTAGTTATAGTAACGTCTGTAGCTGTTATTCTATACACTATTATGCTTGCACTATTAGCAGTCTCTGCTATTAGCTTAGATAGTAGTGTAATTAGGAGATTATATTCTTTTACAAATTAAGTAGATATAAGATTTAATTATAATACTCTATTTATTAACGCTTCTAAGCCCTTAGTAACCCTAAGTATAACTCTAACTATTAGTATACGCGTTAGTTTAGGAAATAAGGCGTTATATAGTATTCTCTAGTTACTAAGTTCCTTCTTAACTCTAATATAGGCAGCTAGGTAGGGAACTAGGTCCCTAATTACCCTTTAGCTTTTCCTAACCCTCTTTTAGTACTTTTACCTTCTCTATTATCTCCTTAAGAATAATCTTACGTAAAATGCCCTTCCTTACTATATTTATAGTAGGTAAGTTTAGATTTATCTAATATAGACCTTTTTACGCTAGATTAGGCCTTTTTAGGCTAACTACTACCTTTACTACTAAGGTAGGGTCTCTTAGCTAGCTTTAGAGACTCTGCATCCCCTTGTGTGTTATTAGTAGAGCGCTAATACTTTTTATTATAGCTCTTCCCCTTCTTTAACCTTTTAGCCCCCTTACTACTAGTATAACGTCTACTAATAACGTTTACCTATTCCTCTACCTATACTAGCGTAGATTACGCATCTATAGGTAAGAGTATTAGGTCTTTAGTAATAGAATCTAAAAGTAATCTAATATATTCTATTACCTAGAGTTCCTAGGAGTTCTAACCTAGTTTAGTCTAAAATAGTCTAAGAAAGTTAAGAAGTTCTATTAGAGACTAATTTCTCTTCTATTTATACTCTTTAATAGAAATATAAGCGTTTTACATCTATTCCTAGTAAGTTCCTAATAAATTAAGCATTATATCCTTTAGATAGGACTAAGTAGGAGTTTAGAATAGATTAAGGGCTTTTTTTTTATCTCTATATGTTAACTATAGAGTCTTTAGTGTCTCTAATATATATCTTACTCTAAAATTAACTCTCTATATCTTATTTATAAACTTATAAGGTAACTAAATAAAATAGTACTTATAATCCTATTCTTATTAGTTATAGTCTAACTTATTCTTCTTTTTAAAGATATAAGGTAGCTCTAGCCTAGGCAACGCAGCTTGTAAACCTGTAGTTTCTAGTACTACTTCCCCTTCTCTATCTAACTTTAATAAGTTAAATAAGGTTAGGTCTCTGTTATTATAAGCCTCTTTAGCTTCCTTTAGAAGTTTTAACTTCTAATTCTCTTTAGTTCTTCTAGCCTATTATAGTATATCTGCAGCTTTCTAAGCTAAAGCAGTTACATTACTACTATTTTAGGCTAATAAAGGCTATTAAGGCTATTAACTACCTCTAGTATTTAGTTAACTACCCTTAAGGCCCTAAACGTATAGAGGTTACTAACCTAGTTACACTACAGGGTTAAAGACCTTAGGGTAAAGTACCTAGGCATCTTCTAACCCTTAGAATGCTAATTTAGAAGGTAACTATAGGTTAGAGGGTAAAGTATTAGGGCCTAGCGTTAAGCTAGCTAGTGCCTCCCTTAGGTCCCTTAGGTCTAGTAATAAATCTGTAGGTATTTTAAATCCTTTTAGTAACTCTATCTATAGTATTATAGATTCCTCTCTACCTTATTAAGGGGAGCCTAAAGCCCCTATTAGTAGGGTAGGTGCGTTATTACGCATGCCTTCTATAGTAACGTTAGGTTAAGTAGGATTTCTAGATATTATATAATCTAGTAACTAGTTACCTTTAACGTAAAGGTAAGGGAGAGTAATTTAAATATAAGGAGGTTACTTAGGTAAGTAGTTAATAATTAGGTAATAGAGATAGAAGAGATAGTATTATAGGATAGATAGTTAGAACTAGTCTAATATAGATAAGACAAATTACTAGTAAGCCTAGCTTATACTAATTTAGGAATATATACCTAATTCTACGTAACTCTTAGCCTACGTAATCTACTAACACTAACCCTAGGTCCTCCTGTCCCCTAGGGCCTTACACCTAATAACTTACCCTCCTGCTATAATAATTAATTAATATAAGACGCGCAACTAACTAAGGCTAATTAAGTAGCCTCCTAAGGATTCTATAGCGTATAAGGTAGGTTAGGAAGGAGCCCTATACTAATAACTACATTAATTTAGTAAGCTTTTAATAGGTAGGTACTAATATAGTAATATCTATCTATAAACTTTATAGCTAATTAAGAACCTATAGTATAATAGAGCTTGTAAAGCTATATACATTTTACTTCCCCCTTACTAATATACGTTAAATCTGCGCTGTGTTTCTATACTAGAGAGACTAATTAATTACCCTAGAGCTAGCTAAGGTAGCGTACTTAATAACTTATATAATCTAAGGGCACCCTAATTAAATTAAGCTATATATTATCCTACTTAATAGGAAATATACAACTTCCTCCTTTAGGGTAATCCTTTATTAATAATAGGATAGGTAGTAACTCCTCTACTTTAGCCCTTAATTTAGTAAGGCGTTATAAGCTAGCGTAATAGAATTGCAGAGTTAGCGTAGGCGTTACAGCTATAGAGGAGGAGGCAATTAATAATTGCGTAGAGGAGGAGGCAATTAACAATTGCGTACTAGATTAACTATTAGTAATTTACCTTAATAATTAGCCTGCTGCAAGGAAGTTGCGCATACTTATAATACAAGAGATATTAATAGGAGGATTAATAGAATAAGATATTAATAGGAGGATTAATAGAATAAGATATTAATAGGAGGATTAATAGAATAAGATATTAATAGGAGGATTAATAGAATAAGGGTTATAAAACACAACTTTTACGCGTATAATAGGGCCTTTTTAACTGCCTACTTATCTCCTAGCCCTCTTACTTCTATAGGATATATAGCTAATAATATAGCAGGGAAATTGCAAATACGCGGCCTTCTAATAAGCACCCTACCTACTAATCTAAGCCTCTAAATAGGCACCCTACCTACTATTTAGCTA
Source organism: Pleomassaria siparia CBS 279.74 (assembly GCA_010093715.1). Classification (NCBI taxonomy): domain Eukaryota; kingdom Fungi; phylum Ascomycota; class Dothideomycetes; order Pleosporales; family Pleomassariaceae; genus Pleomassaria; species Pleomassaria siparia. The sequence goes on along the minus strand of MU005768.1, from coordinate 1,332,716 downwards.
AGCCTCCTATAGGTTACTGTAGTAACTGTACTACAGCCTAATTTCTATAATATAATACGACTCTGTATTATAGGGCACCTTTACTACTTCCCTACAGATTACGTAAGTGCTACGTTACCGTACGTAGTAATCGTAGTACGTCAGGGTGGCAACGTTGGATATACACATCAACCACTGCGTTGACATTTTGCTTCAGGGTATTCAGTGTAGCGGAAACTTGGACCTCATCCCATTACACTGGATCGAGACACAGGAATGCCTATTCCCAGACATGTAAGCTCAGTACTTCTCATCAATACCACCATCCGGGCATGCTACTTACATCATATCGCAGGTCGATCAACAAGAAGTGCGTCAACGTCGATAAAATCACCCAATGACGCAAAGAACACACTATCGATATGGACAAATACGTAAGAGTCATGAAGATGGATGAGATGGACAAGCCAGGAATCAAGCAGCTCCCAGCTGCTTACTAGTAATATTACGAGTACTATGGATACGACAACCCAAATCACAAGCCAATTTCGGAAAGAGGACACGGGCTTTTGCTAGATATCGACAACAATTAATCTATAGAGTAGTTGGTAAGAGCTTCAGAGCCGATTACATAATGTGTGGCGGCACGAATCCGAAAGTTGACACATCTCGATTGATTTCTAGATCCGGATGGGTCGTGGCCTTTTTGCCGAGTTGTATTTAAACGTACCCACTGTTCCTTGTTTGCAATACTGCGCTTGACCCAAAGTTACATATAGCGCCCTCAAAGCAACGGGCGTTATCGTGCGACATTTTGGACCGTGATGCCAGCTCGGCTTCTATCCGATATTAGTCCTTGTGCCCAATCGTTGTAATACTCCGATATGAATCAGCACCACTCTACCATGATGAGCCAGCCAATCGTGGGACATCAAGCGGAGCTGTGATCAAAAATACAATTCTTGCAATGTTGCCATCTACAAAGGTAGATACATATTATAGTCACTGTTTGCCTATAATCCCGGCTTAGACCTACACCTTACTGTCGCCAGCATATCCCTTCCAAATCTTGTACACCCAAACCCTGTTGACTTTGCCAAATACATCTTTCTCAGATTAGCCCTCATTCTCATATCCTCACATCTATCAAAAGATCACTTACACATCGGCACACAAGTTGCGAACCCGCACAATGTGACGATCCCGAACACCTGACACATATGCCCTGGTCCCCCTTTCGCCGCATACTCATTAATGAATGTACTGAAAGCGTAGAAGACAAAGTTCTTGATCATCATTTGCAGAATAAAGATTTCGCTGGAGTGGCTTTTAAACGCGTCACTGTCACAAATACATACTCGTCAGCCAAAACTACTCCAGAGTCAACAGTAGAAAGGTGGAGGATGACAGGAAGCAGAGAACGGAAAGTCGGAGGGCAAAACGATTTTGGACAGAAAGAACACTCACAGGATGTAAAGACCCCCGCTTGTGGATGCAACACTCGTGCCAAAGCACACCGCCCCATAGCAAAACGCACACAGCACCACCCTCTCCTTTGCGGGATGATTCAATGCCCAACTGAACGTGAACCATCCAACCGCAAACACCATTACCGCAAAAAGGCAGACTGGTATCCTGAACTCGGCTTCGTATACGCCCTTGTTCTTTCTCGCTAACCTACGCGCCGTGAAGTCGCACATTGGTCCAGCGGATACGCCAAGGATGCCACCAACGAGGGCTCCAGTGAAAAAGTAGCCGTTCTGCGAGACGGTGAGATTGTACGGTGGTGGCGAGAAGATTTGTGCAAGCGTATATGCAACACCCACGAAGAAGGCCCAGTTGGTCGTCAGCAATCATCCAGCAGCAGGTGGGAGTGACAAATAGGCACTTACGACAAGCACAGCACTAACCAACTGCACCCAAATAACCGCCGGATTCAATAAATGCAGAAAAATCTCTCCCAGCAGCTTGAAGATATTCTCCTCGTTGTATGTCCCAGACGTGATCTTCAGATCTTGTAGGAAGGTCTTCTTCGATATGGTAGATACCACGTGCCCGTATTCAGTGTCTTCAGGAGAAGTCATAGTGTTGCCTATTCCTTTCTCCCTCAATTCTCCCAACGAGGAAATTGTTGGTGTGTCTGCAGCTCGTCTATATTGGCTCTCTGGGAGGAAGAAGAACACACCCAAAGTCCCAAAGATTTGGAACGGGAGAAGCATGACGAAGAGCGTTTTAGCGCCGAGGTGTTCGAACGTTGTACCGCCAACAATGGCCACAAACGACGAGAGACAGGCGAGAGTTAGGACGAGCAAGGCCGTGCGGAGACCACGCTCGTGAAGGAAGAACATGTCACCAATTGCAGCGACAGATAGAGATTCAAAGGCTGTTGTACCGAGGCCCTGGATCATACGGCCCGCTAGAAGCACATTGTAGGACTTGGTGAGACTGTTCTGATTAAATCCCGCAATGCAAATGCCGGTGCCAATTACGCCGAAGATACATGCCAAGAGGAATTGGGGACGTTTACCATACTTTTGGGCGAGGATAGAGACAAACGGCCTGATATTCGTGGTGTCATAAGTGAGTCGTCAAGAGGGTTGGGGTTTGAATTGAGTCTGAGAGCTAAGAACATACCCGAGTGCACCCACAATCAGGAGTTGGTATCCCGAAAGCTGAGCCACAGCTTTAATAGGCACATGCAATTGTATAGCGAGGGCAACAGTAGCAGGCGCTATCATAGGACCAGGACAAGCGGCGAAGATGATGCAGTTGAAGAACAGGAATGCGAAAGCTACTTCTCTTTTCCACGTCGGCCAGAGCTAGACTACTCAGTACATCCGTGTATTACATTTGGATTGTGCAGTGCTTACAAGAGGGTCATTGGGATCATTTGAGGGTTGCGGCACGAGAATGATATTGTTCTTCTGCGTCGGATGAGTCTGGATGCGTGGTCATCGATTTCGGGGTGATCCATACCTTGCCCTTTCCATGCTTCAACCTTGAATGTTCATACGGATGCTCGATATTCGTCTGCGAAGTATCGACGAGCAAGTATGTTCCCGGAGCCTGCATATCCGCCTTCGGCTCGATAATACCCAACGCCATTTTACAAACGTCGTCTAAATTCGAACAGTGGGGAGAGCGACGATCCGAAACGTGCACATGTCTCTGGTCTCTCCCATAAAGGGTACGTTTGTAGCGATTAAGTAGAGTTCAAAGCTCTGACCTTTTTCCAAACTCACCCCCTCCTGGCCAGGAGAACAGCCGTTATCGAACCATGCCCCGCACCCGGCTACCTACTCTACTATGTACATACATCCATGTTGTTATCCTCCGGCGAATGGGCAAGTAGCTGAAATGCTGACCTTTGCAGCATGCGTTCTGAATTCAAGCGGTTGACATTCGGATATCTGCCGGTCCCGGCACTTCGGTCCGCTTTATGACCTGCACAAGTCCCGCTACTACTGTACAGTGACTAAGACCTGGAAAGTCGTCTGCATAATCTTTATAAGGGGGTATTAAAAGTATATTGATACCCTTTACGTGATTCACGGGAATAGCTCAACTATTGGTTGCTGATTAGGGAATGCTTGTACGCGGAAAGTAACTTGGAGCCGTGCAGAAAGTCCAGTACACCCCGCAAAGTCCAGATATATGTATGAGCCAATGCAACGCCAAAATGCTTCCAGTGAGTCTTTGAGCTTTCCGCAACAGTCATTTACCGCATATCAAAGCTTGAATACGGCTGCGACGAATCAATAACGATGGAATCATCCAGGTTCGTGAACTGCAAGATTTCCGAGTTAAGGTCGAAAGAACTCGTATCGTCGAAGACCAGATCCAGACTCTGTTGTGTCTGAAGGGAGTTCATAAAGTTGCTTCACTATAGTCAGTGGTCAAATTGTCATTATTGAGGAAACAAGAAGACACTCACGGATCGAAGTTCCCCCAAAGTTGGGCAAAAAGATCATCATCCAATAGCACGCCTGCATTGATGACTTCGGTGTTTCCCACAATCCCTAGATCTGCAAGACGCATCGGTGTTTCCTCAGTAACCATTTGACAAAAGCCAATCTGTTGCATCCCGCGCAAAGCACATATCGCAGCTTCAATACTAGACCGATACTGTTGCAACTTTGTGTGCGCATAGGCGAGGATAAAGATCATGATAAGTCGCAGAAGACAAGTGCTGTCAAAGGCAGTAAGGCTCGAGAGGGTACTGTCCACAGCCATCTGTTGAAGAATCGTGAGACTCTTCTGTGCTGCGTCGATGCATGTCTTTCCCATTCTCTCGAACCAGACTTTCTTGCTAGAACCAAGCGTAGTGTGTTTGAGGACTAGGTATAGAAGAAAGGGTCTGCAGAGAAGTATTGTGGAACCCCAGTAGTGTAGATGGAGCACCGCGACCGCACGTTTTTGGGTCGGCGGGGCTGGAACATCGTGCTTTAGATGCGGCGGAATAAGCCGATGCCACTTCTGGAGGGACAGAAGTAACGTTGAAATCGTAGAGAATGAGATTGTTCGGGTGTTGGTAGAACGGTCAGTATACACCACCTGGATGATCTCTCTCTTCAGACGACACAATGAGACGTATGTAAGGAGCCAAGATAGAGGAGTGTGCATGCCAGAATAGAGAATCTAACAGATGTCAGACTTTGAACCTCGCTCACGTCTTCGCTGCTTGAACGAGATGAAATTCCTACCTGCTCAGAGGGTAGAGGTGTGTTGATCTTCAGCGACCTCTCATCAATGAGTGTGGGACTGCCACCTCTCGAGGCAATTTCTTGGTCAAGTGTGAACAGCGTCCACCAGATTCGTCGATTTTGCTCTCGCTCCATCGAATCTCCTGACTCGGGCATTTGATCGCGATGTAGACCTAATGAGTATGCTATCTGTATACTCGCGCCCATGTATAAATATGAGCTGACCCTGGAACACAGATTCTCAAGTACGATACTCTGTATTTCGTCAGTCTCGGAATATTGGCTGTGTGATCCATCTTGTTTACCATGATGGCCAACCCGCGGACGCCATCGATGTCGGCTTCGTCGTATACCGCGGGAACCAATTGTTTTGCAAGTGCGATGTAATCCGTGGACGTTTTCTCATCCGCAGCAACACGATGTGAGGATCGGTCATCCTGTTCATCATAGCTGGCTGCCCCAATAGCAAAAATCGAGTAAAGCGAGTACATCCAAGAGCTTGTGACACATGTTGCAGACTCCGAGTATGTGTTGTTTACACGGTTGAGAAAAAATTCGATTGAATAGAACCAGTACGTACAATGGACATCCTCAAGAAATTTAGAGATGTAGTAGTCGCAGGATTCTCGTGGTGGAAGGTAGTAGCGGTCATTCGAAACTGACTCGTCTATAGAGGGAGAAGGGGTGAACAGCGTTGGTGGATAAGAGCCGATCTTCGGTGGACCGATGATGCTTGAGCCCTTAGCCGAGTCGTCGCCCAGGGAACAGACAGCAGCATTGAAGGGTATCTCCGAGTGTGCACCCACATAGCCTACGAGGTCAGTTGTCGTTCTCAAAAGTCAAAGGGCTTCTCACGATATTTGCCGCGGGAATCTTTCATCATACATCCCAGAGGTTCGTGAAGGTCATTGACCGACTCAACGACAGGCTCTGCATCTTGGGAACACTCCTCTTCACCCGATGACGTCTGCTCATTTGGCGAAGGAGTCTGTGGTTGCTGCGAAGGAGGAGTGACGAATGTTCCGTTTCCGATATCTTTTGCAATTGACCTCAGAGATTGAAGGTTGAGCTCTTGATCAGGGAAGAAATATTCTAGGATACGCAGCGAGCATTGGTACTCTTCTTCTGTAACATGATAATACGGTCGTTTCCGGCGTGGTGTTCCTATCCTGCATGTAGTCCCTGTTCGCGAACAGTAACGGCAAGGACCGGGGACTGTGAATATGATAAGTTGTCTGAGTATACTTCACTTTGGAGCTCATACTCGGATCGATACACTGGGTTTTCCGTCAATGGCTTGGCATCAATCGATATGGTGGCGATGACTTGCCTTGGTCTTTCTGCTCCGGCATCGATCACAGCTGCTATGTACTCTGTGAGGATTGGAAGCCCTATTGGGTATGGCAGACTGGGTTGATGAAGCTGAAGCCTCGGCCATACTTTGGCGCACACGGTGAAGTGTCGGGCGTCGGGCAATTATAGATGATAGATGCAATCCGAAAAATACGATTCGATAGCGGCAGCGACGACGATGACGACGACGACGACGACGACGACGAGAGAGTCGTTGCTAGAGGCCTAGTCCAAGCCACCAGTCTGAAAGAGAGGTAAAACAAAAGGTTGTCGCAAATGTGGGGATCTGTCGGGGATGTGGGGTCATATTTAATAAGTCACCTGCAGCCTGTAAAGTTAGAGCAAATTACAATGTACATATTTCACGATAGCTCCGCACATGACATTCGCATCAGTGCAGCGGGTAATAAACATATGAACGGACAGAAGACCACACGGCTAAAAGTCATAGAGTAGAGACGGAATTGTCTGAGCACTTCGAGCGATGTGACATCAGACTACACGATCTTGATGATCACAGTTTTTGTCTCGAGGAAATTGCTCATCGAGTAGTTCGGCTCACCTTCACGCCCAGTTCCACTACCCTTGTAGCCCCCGAAAGGCATCCCGGCCGCCAACGTCGGGCTAGTGCAGTTGACTCCGACGGTACCACTCTCGAGACCTGTTGCGAAACGCAGTGCGCGATCGATGTTCTTCGTATACACCGAAGCGTAGAGTCCGAATTCTGAGTCGTTGGCCTTTTCCAATACTTCTTCCTCCGTCTTGAAAACGTTGATATTGACCACTGGGCCAAATACCTCTTCTTTCATGATTGCTGCATCTTCGGGAGTGTTGGCAAATATCGTTGGCTGAATATAAAACCCTTTTCGGTCAGAAGGAGCAATGCCGCCAATAACAAGGTGACCAGACTTCTTCCCAGACTCCAAGTATCGAAGTACCATCTTATGCTGAGCCTCGTCTGCCTGCGGGCCATGAGTGGTACCCTTCTCGAGCGGATCGCCCATGACAACCGTCTTTGAGAAGTTGTCCTTGAAAAGCTCAATGAACTTCTCGGCGATTGTGTCTTGAACATAAACGCGAGAGCTGGCCATGCAGACTTGACCGCTGTTCGTGACGGCACTGTACGCTGACTCCTTGATGGCTACCTCAATATCGGCATCATCGAAAACGACCGTAGGCGATTTTCCTCCAAGTTCTAGCATGACTTGCTTCAGATTTGAATTTGCAGCGGCTGCTTGTATGATGCGTCCGGTTCGACCAGAGCCAGTGAAGGATAGAGCGCGAACATCCATGTGGTGACTTAGGATCGATCCCGAGACATTTCCAACCCCAGTTATGATATTTATAACGCCCGGTGGAAATCCTGCTTTTTGAACCAGGGAAGCGACCTTCGCTGACTACAAAAGCATAAGTATATGGTTTCGACAAAAACCAATTCAACCCGAACTTACTGTCAAAGGCGCCTTTTCACTACTTTTCAGCACAACCGTATTTCCAACAATGAGAGCGGGAGCTAGTTTTCCTGACAGCATGATGAGTGGAACATTCCATGGGATGATTCCAGCCACGACGCCGTAGGGTTGTCGTAGCGTCATGTTGATAAAGCCAGGGGTTTGTACTGATGTCGTTCCTTGCACAGTGTATCCAATTTCGGCGTAGCGATCGAACCTAGACGCGCACACGAATGCATCAGAATACTCCCCAACAGGCCGACCCATGGACAATGCCTCAAGCGTGGCTAGTTCATCGTTGCTTTCGCGGATAAGATTGGCGAGTTTCTTGAAGTACACCCCGCGCTGATTTGGCGATAGTGCAGACCAAGCCGGGAAAGCAGTTTTGGCAGCAGCTACAGCTCGATCTGTATCCTCTTCGGAAGCTTCGTAGACTAAGAAGATCATCAGACGAGACAGCAGCCCAAGTCTTGGAGCTGGCCACCTTTCGCTACAAGCTCCAATGTGGATGGGTTGTGTATATCGAACGTCTTTCCATCTGAGGACTCGGAAAACTGCAACATGTGAGTAAGTGAAGTGTTGGAGAACGGTCAGTACGTACCTCTCCATTGATGAAGAGACGTGTCTCAATCGTTTCTGGAATGCCCATTTTGCTCCAAGTTTTGCAGGAAACGAGTCTTGGAGTGTCGATACCAACGGCTCTTGAAAACTATTGCATGAAATTGAGACGTGATCACCCTTTTGCACTCGCTGGAACTGCCCGTTATCGTGGTCACTGACAGCTTCCCCAGCCAATCAGGTAGTCCGACACCAGATTTCCATTAAGCCGCCTGGTAGAGTTCTACATATCCGGTAAGTATGCGATACCCGACAAGGCCGTTAGATCCGCAGTGCCGTATGTATGTCAAGAATGATACAAAGATACAGAGGTATCATGTTGGACTGCAATGCAACGGACCCCACATGTTCCTGTGGAGCATGACTGGGTTCATCAGGCTACCCCGCCACGTTCACCCCATCGGCCTCATACGACCGTGACCTAATGAGCTCTGTAAATGAAGTGCCGGTCCAATGGATGGCGCCTGTTTGCGGTGGAGGTGCCGTGTTTGGTATACGCCATAGGTGCCGTGACTATGGGATTCGTCGTCTGCAAATCGTTAGAGACCAAGAGACCTTTGTAGCTCCGCTGTGGAAGCTGGCGACGTTGTGTTCAAAAGGGGCTACTTTCGTCGCCAATTGAGATGACTTTTTGAAGAAGAAGAAAAACCAGACTTTGGTGTCGAAAATGGGCAGTGTCGAAGAACTCGCAAAGGTCGTGGCACGATTACAGCGTGAAGTGACCCGTCTGAGTGGTGAGTTCCGAGTGGATGTTGCTTAGTCATTAGTTCTGAATCACGAGAATGTATTAATCGAGATGAAAACGTCATCTAATACTCCAGCATCTACTTTTATACCTACTTTTGTACCTACTTTTGTACCACACCACCAGTGACCGCATGCAATACCTCGCTGCCTGCCATTGGCGAACAAGAACATCAGTCTGATACGATGCTAATTGTTTCGTAGATCAGGAGGAGGTCCGCAAGCTCCAGTACAAATACGGCTACTATCTCGATAAGTGTCTATACAAAGAAGTCGCCGAGCTCTACTCAGATCACCCGGACACGTGTGTCGAATTTCTTGGGGGTCGGTACAATGGCAAGGACGGTGTCAAGCGGCTGTACGTTGGCCGCTTTTCCAAGGCCTTCGTGAACGGTCGCAATGGTCCCGTCCACGGCTTCCTCCTCGACCACCCTCAGATTCAGGGCATCGTCGACATCAATTCTGAAGGCACGCGAGCCAAGGGCCGCTTCCGAAGCATGATGTCCGCCGGCACTCACGACAGCGTCAAGGATACGCATCCTCGTGGCCCAGTACAATGGTGGGAGGGCGGCATCTACGAGAACGAATACATCAAGGAAGATGGGACGTGGAAGATTTTCCGTCTCAAGTACTTTCCGTTCTGGCATGCCACCTTCGAGAAGGGCTGGTCCCACACAAAGCCAAACTATGTGCCGTTCCTCAGCACCATGTACCCGGACGATCCGAATGGGCCGAATGAGCTCTGCGAGCATCCCATGTTGTGGCCGGATACGCGCGTGGTTCCCTTCCATTACGAGCACCCAGTCACAGGTGAGCCGATGGCTGATGATGACTTGAGGGCGCCAGAGTTTGGCAAAGATCCAAGTACAAGTTTGCCCCCACTGACGCTCAGCGCGCCGAGGTCGCAATAGTAGATATAGTATATCACAAACAAAACCTGCTCTGGTCATGTCAATCTTGATACGTTGATCATTTTGCACATCTTATCAGAATTGCATATTCTTGCTGGGTCGAGATTTTGTTCAGTCCCTTGTCAAAAACATTCATCACGACAATGACTCGGGTAAGTGAAACATACTCTATACGAGTAGCGTCAGGGGTAGTAAGTGGAGACGTCCTGTTGGAACTGATGTCAGCAGCCATATGTGGAGCATGGAGATCCTGGTTCGTGCTGACTCTCAGTAGTGCATTCTCGAGTACTTATGTAACATTTGAAATGTCTCTCATCGATCAACAATGATCCCGAGAACTACAACTCAACCACGAACAAGCTCATATACCTCCAATGGCAATTTGAACAATCTAATTGCGTTTGTCCTCGCTATAGCTTCCTTCTGATCAGCAGGTAGATCGATTGTCTTCCACCAGTTCTGTCCTTCCTCAACTGTCTCGTACGGGGTGTCTACAATCGTCAGTTACAACTTAGGGGAAACCAATGCATGGTGACAAACCAATGGCGTACATGCATCTCTCCAACCCAATCTCTTCGATACAGTACTTGAGCCCTCGAGTGTTGTAATTGCCCGATGTAGTAATGGAAACATTGTGGGTCCAGTAGTAGCTATAATCTTGCTTCATTGGTCTCGATCCTCTCTTGAAGGGGTGGTTGATCCAATGACTAGCCCGCCAGAGGTTGAACGGTATGCTAGTTCCTGTCAGTCGTAGCTTTGCAATCGTTTATTCTGAGCCTTACCCTTCTCCTAGATGTCCTGCCACGATCTGCACATTCGGATATCGATCGAAGATGCCCGAGGAGCACACAGCATACAGGTGACAGCTTAGGTCGAGATGGAATTGTACGCCAGCTCCTAGTAAGTGTTTCCGATCTCCATACTTTGTTCCCGTTTGGAGATCTTGCGGAATAGCATATCGAGGGTGGAAGTATATTGGAACATCAAGCTCCTGGACAGCCTCCCAAAATGGATCGTAATCGGGTGTGTCGAAAAACATCTTCTCCTCTCCGCTGCCTCCCTTCGACTGGAAATCATTGACCAGGCCGCCAAACATGCCGAGCTCTTTGACTGCTCTCTTCAACTCCTCTGCTGCGTCTTGCGCATTATGCATTGAGATGGCAGCTAACGCGCCAAATCTTTTGGGATTCTTCTTCACTTCGCTGGAGAGATAGTCATTGGCGACCTGTGCCATCTGCTTCGCGTTCACAGGATCGGCTTCGCCCTGGCATCCCGGCGAGGTCAAGGACAATAACATGTACTCCACTCCATGCTCATCCATGCTCTTTAGTCGCTCATCGTGGATATCGAACAGGCGTTTTTCGTGGGCTGACAGTCCGCCCGTTGGTTCGCTGCCTGGGCGCATCAACGTCTGGAATTGGGCGAAACTATGACTTTCTACGCCTGCTAGGTCGATTATGGCCTCTTCGATTGCGATTGTTCCCTTCATGCTGATGTGGCTGAAGAGCAGCGCTAGTCGCGGCTCTATGTAGCTCGATGGCGTTCAGAAGATTGTACTCGCCGTCACTTGTTTTCTATTACTGAGTTTCTTCCTTTGAATTTAGACTCTAGACTCTAGACTCTAATCGAACTGAAGATAGGATCTGTGAATGGTAATACCCTACATAATGGTCCCTACAATACATCTTCACAGCCAGGAGCCTGACATGCAGACACTCCTGCAAGTACCTACCGGGTGCATCATGCACAATCATTGGGGCAATATCCCACTCATATCCTCGTCGGCTTCATCCCTCCGACCCCCACAACTCAAAGTTTCTCGCCAGGCCCGTTGCTCCGATAGACATCCACCCCTGTATTCACCGGCAGCTACCCCGCGCACTGTTACTCGCTCCCCACATCGCTCCCATTCCAAAAGTAGAACACTACTTCGGATGCCACGAAAACAATGTGTGGATAGAAGTAAGTTTTGGGATCAAACCACGCATTGACGGCTGCTCTGCAGTATAGCACATGGCAGATTTGTCAAGTTGGCAGCCAGTCATTGTTCAGTCAGAGTCAATTACCACTGAGACACTACCATGGCCCACCTCTTCTCTCTCGCCGCACCATCGAAACCTGCTTACTGCGAAGGCAACAGATATGGCGACCAAGTCAAGTTCCCCGACACAGGTTTCTACCAAGGCTTCAATAAGCCTTCGCGACTCGAAGCTGACATCTTCGAGCTTGAAACCACCGGCGAGATTCCCAAGGACATAAATGGCACCTTCTATCGCATACAACCAGATCATCGTTTCCCACCTATTTTTGAAGAAGATATACACTTCAATGGCGATGGTTCTGTCTCTGCATTTCGGTTCGAGAATGGCCATGTGGACTTCAAACAGAGATATGTGCATACGGATCGTTTCAAGGCGGAAACAAGAGCTCGGAAAGCGTTGCTAGGTAAATACAGAAATCCGTATACGGACAATGAGTCAGTGAAGGGCATCATCAGAACGGCTTCCAACACCAACATTGTCTTCTGGAGAGGTGTATTGCTCGCCATGAAAGAAGACGGCCCGCCATTCGCAATGGACCCCGTAACCCTCGAAACCATTGGCCGCTACGACTTTGACGGACAAGTGCAGTCGCCTACCTTTACAGCACACCCAAAATTCGACCCTGAAACCGGTGAAATGGTATGCTACGGCTATCAAGCTGGTGGTGACGGCCACGACGCTAGCTGCGACATCGTCGTGTACACAATAGACAGAGATGGGAGGAAGACAGAAGAGTGTTGGTACAAGGCCCCTTTTTGCGGTATGATCCACGACTGTGCAATCACCAAGAATTACTTGGTATTGCCGTTGACGCCTATCAAGGCGAGTTTGGAGAGATTGAAGAAGGGTGGAAATCATTTCGCCTGGGACCCGGATGAGGATCAGTGGTATGGTATTGTGCCGAGGAGGGGAGGAAAACCAAAGGATATTGTGTGGTTGCGTGCTGACAATGGCATGTCTTTTTTCTTCTTTTTTCTTCTTTCTATATTCCTACATCCATGTCATGTTTGGCCATGGTTCTGATATGAGACCCAGGGTTCCACGGCCACGTAGCTGGGTCCTACGAAGATGACACGGGCAAGATCGTAGTCGACCTCTCTATCGCGTCCGACAATGTATTCTTCTTCTTCCCCCCCGAGATTCTCACCCCCACCCCCACAACCCTTCTTCAGCGAAACAAGCTCGTTTCAGACACCTATCGCTGGGTCTTTGACCCGAAATCCCCGACGCACACCCGCGTCCAGCCCAAACGCGTCTTCGGCATCAATGGAGAGTTCTCCCGCATCGATGATCGCGTGTTGACGAAGCCGTATAATCATTTCTGGCAATGCAATATTGATGCCGGGCGCCCTTACGACTTGGCCAAGTGTGGACCGCCTGCGGGCGGATTATTTAACGTCATCGGGCACTTTGAATGGGAGGGTGGAAAGAAGGACCAATGGTGGGCAGGGCCGACGATGACATTCCAGGAGCCTGTTTTCGTTCCACGGGCAGGAAGCACAGAAGAAGGCGATGGGTATCTGCTTGCTCTCCTCAACCATTTGGATGTGCTGAGAAATGACATTGTGATTTTTGAGGCGAGGAATCTGGCCCAGGGCCCGATTGCGGTGATTCATTTACCGGTGAAGCTGAGGCTGGGGCTGCACGGCAATTTCGTAGAGCACAAGGAATTGGAGGAGTGGCAGGAGATGAGGAAAGAAGGTGGTAGTGTGGGGCCTGTGAAGGTTGCACAGGAGCCGTTGCCATGGCAGAAGAAAATGATGGAGGAGGGAAATTTGAACGGCGTCAGTGAGGCAAAGGTACAAATGGTGTGAGCGAGTATTGAGATATAGCGACAGACATAGTATCCCGCATGAAGGTCATTATGGGATAGTGTATTTGTAAATTACGACTACGGTACATGAACCTATCCATGATGTCCAGAACAGGAATTTGGAAAATTCTTGAGCCACGTAATACCGTTGTTCCGATCCTATAGTTCCAAGCCATATAAAAGGAAGATACTGTTTTGTGGCAGTGGCCCTCAATCATATTATACTAACCCCAAACATACCCCAGTTCCCCCCCCCCCCCCTGACAGGGCGGAAAGAGATTTTGCAGCCAAGAGCCGTGAGTGGGTAGTAGTCCTTATAATCAGTAGGTCAAGAGCCGCGTCCGTCGAAGATTGTTAGAATTGATGCTGTAGATGCTTGAAAATGTATATGACTCACGTCGAGCATGCAACACCCACTAATAACTGGTGTAGAGTGCTCCAACAGCACTGAGCCCATTGCCATCCGGCCTGATCAGATGGTGAGTTCCTGGACCGTTGAATGGGTTTGCCATGAAGTAGGCATATCGCTCCACGTAGTCCTGGCTGTCTAGCCAAGGCAGCGCCTCTTTCAGGAAAGCGATGACGTCTGCTTCAGAGCCAGTGGGGCGGAATTCGGTAATCCAAACAGGGCGACGACCGCCAGCTTCATATGCGTTCTTGACGTGCAATTTGAAGTAGGCAAAGTTGTTCGCATTATCGTACCAGTGAATGGCAACAAAGTCGATCTGGCAACCGGTGCAGGTCGCGATAAAGCGGGACAGGTAGTCGAGTCCCATAGGGGGAGCGCCGTTGGTCACAGCAGGAGAACCCAGCCTGATCTTGTCACCATATCGAGCGGAGATGGGTTGCATCCAGGTCTTGTATGCCGTGGCCGCGACTCCCACGTCAGAGATACAAGCGCTGTCATGACTGAGATTGTTAGTATTGTTCAAAATCAGGTGCAAGGGTAGACAAGGTGAAAGAAGACGACATACTCGACACATCGGTCAGGTTCGTTGAAGGCCAAGAAGTTGTAGCAGCAATGAGTCTTCACATTCTTGTCGACGTTGGCGTTCCATCTGTCGACTGCATCGGGAGCAGCACTCCACAGCATGGGCACGTAATAGAATCCAGTAGGAGGAGCAATGACATCTTGGTACCAGTTATACATCCAGGACACCTTGGAATTGGTGGTCTTGAAGAAGAGTGTATAGGCGGGGTCCTTGAAAGCCACGCCGCGCTTTCCTTGTGGGAACTGGTCGCAGCCAGTGGGATCGACGTTGTAGTGAGCAGCCAGGGTGGTCGGAAGGGCGCTGGCGAGGGCTACTAGACCCCAGAGAGCAACGAGAAATCCGAAACCCTTCATTGTTGCTGCCTTTGGAGAAGTCTCGAGATATTGTTGAAGGGCAAAGGAGAGTGGGGAGAGCTTATAGCTTTGTAGAAGGAGTGGTTGAGTGAGTGTGTTGAAAAAGAACAATTGCATCCACGCTGCTTCACCCAGGGCCACGCGCGGGTATCCCAGCTAAGACTGTAGTCGTAGTGCTTTAGGCAACATGGGTGTTTTAGGCAACATCAGTGTGGTCAAGGTTTTTACTGTTATAGCGGATCTCTAAGAGGGCGAGTGAAAGGGTTTGAGCGATTGTACATACATGGAGAGTATGACACGGCGTTTCGCCGCTTCCATGATGGATAACTCAAGAGTCATGTGCGAGGAAATTGCAAAGGAGCATAGCAACGACATTGTAGGGCTCTAACGTACCTAGGTAACTGCAAGGGTCATTCTTGCAAGGTCAGAATATTCGTTCGTAATCCTCTAAGGAAAAGAGGTCGTCAATGAATTTTCAGAATTGTGGCTACAGCAAGAACGATTATGAAGTGGATGCGCGATAGAATGATTATGTTATTTGAAAAGACATGGTAAGCCAGCTGTTGGAATAGTATGGGATATGAGGTATAGACGAGAGAATAAAAGGTGGCTTTAGTTTTATATGTGATTGTCTGTTTGCTCGTAGGTCACCAGCGGCTCGTGGGCGGTTTCAATGCGATGAAGCAAGCAACATTCGTGGTGGATATTGGTGTGTGGTGGTGTTGGATAGATTCAATTTACAAAGGGGTCATAACACCCTTTATACAATTGATTATATATAAGAGTACTCTAATGTTGTTGTGCTTGTTTGATGGGAATGGATGACGAAAGAGATGAATATAATTATTACATATGTTAGATAGAAGCTTTGTGCTAAGATAAGGCACTGAGCTTGGCTGTGTTTAGCTAGCGGCATGGTATAATTAACAGCTTTCCGCTTTGGGCCTTAGTCTTTACAAAACGAGTCGACTTCCAAGTCTCCCGGATCCCTGCGCAGAAGAAGACCTTGTTTGTATGTACAGTCGCCTACCAAAAGTGATTAGCCACCTGATCTGAGCGCTGTAGGGGTGGTAGAGGCACTGTTTTGCAGAGGTAATATCAAGGTTAATTATTAATTAAATTTAAAGCTTTTTAATTGTATAGAGAGCCTGTATACAGACGTATTTATTAAGTTGCAATTATATTAGTAGTGTGTTAATGCGCCTTTGTTCTTAATACACTCCTTTATGCGCTTAGACTAGCTTATAATACATGCCTTATAATCTGCAGGCTTAATCTTATTTTATTCTTCTTATAGAATATTTACTATTTATGCCCTAGTTGTAATATATTCTCTTCTCTTTAAGATACGCAACTTTATAATACGCTAAAGGTTCTTAATTAGGTTAAAATCTAGACTTTAAGCAGGCTAGTCTATTCTAATTATTCTATAAGCGTCTATATAGCCTTAAGTAACCTTTAACATGTAAATTAGCGCTCTATCTTAAGTCTACAGTGCTTGCCTACGCTTCTTGTAGAGCTATTAATAGAATAGGATACTAACGTTATGTAGAATCTAGTAGTATTTATTAGCGTTATTCCTTTCTCTAGCAGTGTTAATAAAAAGTTTAGACTTAAAATTAAGAGAGATAACGCTAAAAACAGACACTGTTATCCTTCCTAATTTAAACGTAGGCTTTAGATATCTGCTTTTAAAGGCGTTTCTACGCCTTCTGCGTACGTAGGGAGGCGTAGTGTCTAATCTAACTTTAAAGGTGCTTTTATTACAGAACGCGTAGCAGGCTACGTCTTCTTCTAAATTAAACTAGTGTATCCTAGCAAAACAGAGGTAATTTTCCTTATAGATTACTAACAGATATAGCTTACGGCGTAGCCTAAAGGCATAGTACTTATGTTTTTGCAGATATTAGCGTACAGTGCTACTGTAAATTAAGCACTAAGTCTTTAAAGGTGTAGTAATTATCTAAAGAGTAGTAAATAGATTAAGCGCAGCCTAGCGCATAAGGTGTCTCTTAGCGCGTTTATTAAGCTTTAGAGGACGCCCTATACGTAGGGCCTTTATATAGATAGGCTGTAGCAGCTTGCGCAGTCTTCTAATGTTATAGGTAACTATTAATTTTAGAATGCTTAGGTAGGCTGTAATTTTGCCTGCACTTATCCTATAGGTGTAAAACTGCTATATAGTATTAACAGTAGATTCTAAAAGCTCTTTATAAGACGATTTATTTGCAACAGTAACTATTAAAAAAGGTGTTAATTTAATAGAGTTATAGTAAATTGAAATTGAGTGTGTGCTGTGATGGTTGATCACCTTGGTTAATTAGCTAATTACTTTTGGTAGGCGACTGTACATACTGTACAAGCCTATAAAGTAGTAATTTATTATTGGTAATACATATACCCTTTGTACATGGAATTTCGAGGACGAGACTTCTGGGACAAATCATCGCGACTCCCCACTGCTCATATGTAAAGTGCTGTTAAACTGGGTCGGTCGGAGAAACACGAGATTCCTTGGAAATCTAACCCTTTGTGGTACTTTGCTGTCCCACTTAGGGCTTACGCTTGGCCCAATACCGTCAAGCGCTTACTGAATCCTTCAGTCTCCTTGATAACGCCGTTTCACCCTGATATGTACATACATTGGATATGATGAAAAGAAATAGGTAACAAAAGGCGGGAGGAGCAGGATGAAGTCCGTATTATCGCAGGAGCTACATATATATATATATATATATATATATAATAAGACTACCCCTCCACCCTTGCCTTTCGCATTCTTGACTTGATACTACCCTAGGCCTCCACGTGACCAATTCCCCACAATGTCAACTCACCCTCAAGAGAAGGAATTGGAGAAACAGCCAAGCATCGTCGCTGACGATGGGCTCGAGTCTGCCAGCGAGGGCGAGGTGCTCCACGCGTTAATCGCCGAGGATCGTGCACACGACATCCAGCTCCGAACCATGTCGTGGCAGAAGGCAGCATGGCTACTTGCTGGCGATCAGGTCTGTCTAGCCATCATGGCCCAATCCTGGTCTCTTTCGTGAGTACATGATATATTCTCAACAAGAGATACACATCATGAGGAGCTAACGAGATGCTTCAGCGTCCTCGGTTGGGTACCCGGCCTCATCACCATGATCCTGGCCGGCGTGCTCTTCTGGATTACCTCCATTACCATGCACAAGTATATCATGAAGAACCCCATGATTATGGATATCTGCGACTTTGGGTACTACATCTTCGGCAAATCGCGCATTGCCTACGAGTTTAGCGGCTTCATGTTGCTTGCCAACAACATCCTAATCATAGGCTTCCACGTCCTCACAGGCGCAAAGGTCATCAACACCCTTTCCGACCATAGTCAATGCACCGTCATCTTCAGCGTCATCACCACTCTCATGGGCATTGTCATGTCCATCCCACGCACCCTCAAACACATCTCATTCATGTCCATCTTCTCCGCCGCATGCATGGGCATCGCTATTCTGCTCTTCTTGGTCTTCGCCGGCATCGAGCCCGCTCCGCTCTTTGGCTACGGCGGCAACTACCCGGAACTGGGACCTGTCAAGACGTATGCATTCCCGCTCCCCGGCACTACATGGGTCGATTGCATGAACGCCGTTCTCAACATCAGCTTCCTCTGGGTCCCGCAAATCCTCTTCCCTAGCTTCATCGCTGAAATGGAACGCCCACAGGACTTCCCAAAGTCCCTCGCCGTCTTGACAGGAATCTCCGTTTTCCTGTTCATTGTCCCCCCGGCCATCGGCTTCCGCTACCTCGGCCAGTACGCCACTGCCCCTGCCTTTGGCAGTCTGGGCGTTCTCGGCTATAAAAAAGCTTCCTTTGCCTTCGTCATCGTGCCTACCGTCGTCATCGGAGTCATTTACGCCAATGTCACGGCCAAGTTTGTGTACTTCCGCATCATGGGCAAGTCGCGCCACGCCCACAGCAACACTGTCGTCGGCTGGGGCGTCTGGATTGTTGTCATCGTAGTCCTCTGGTTCATTGCCTTCATCTTTGGCAGCGTGATCCCGTCCATGGGCGACTTCCTGTCTCTTCTTGGTGCCGCTTTTGACTCCTTTTTTGGCTTTATTTACTTTGCCCTTGCGTACTGGCATTTATACCGCGGCGACTTCTTCAAAGGCCCATTCAGGTCCGTCATGACCGTCCTACATATCTTCATCATGATCGTGGGCTTGTTCTTGCTGGGACCGGGCCTCTATGCTGCGTGCAAAGCCATAATCGCGGATTATGCAGGGTCTACGCGACCCGCCTTCAGTTGTGCAGATCTTTCCATCTAGACCTGATGAATTGAATTGGGTTTGCTGTATCAATACTTGTATCTCCAGTTTCAAGATATGACTTGACAAAAGTTTGGGCAAGATGGAAAGGATGCCAAATGTTCGTTGCGAGGTATAAATCACGCTAGCTGACTTGGGTGCGTTCGTGCCTGTAACAACTTGTGGAAGGCCAAGAGGTGACCGAGAAGCGTTTCGAGGAGGGGTTATACCTCCAAAGCAGGGGATTCCTGGCTCATCTTCACGTTTCCCAGTTTGCTTAATATGCGGAAGCTGGAGCATGAGCTGCCAATATGTAGGATCCGCAGCTAATGATTCGTCTCCTGGCTCCGACGCATCGGCAGAGTTTCTCTACCCTGAAATTCAAGATGAAGATGATCTGAGTTGTCAATTGTTTCATGATCAAAATTACAAGATGACTACACCAACTCTGTGAGTAGGGGAAGAGGGAGGATTGTGGGAGACAGAGGGTAGCGATTCGAGAGGGTTGGATTTGTTGCATGGTTTGACTGTGTATGGTAGCACAAGGGAGATGGGAGTAAAAGTCAATGCAAGCACATACTGAAACTACTGCCAACTTCAATATTCCAAACGTCCTTGAATCATGATAGACAAGAAGGTCGTCTTCAACGAATCTCAGGAACGCCGCCAGAAGAAGTGATAATTCCATTGGCTTGTATGAGCATGATAACAACGCTTTCAAGTATGCACGCCGATAGTCCGGCATGCTTTCATGATCTTGTCAATGCATCGCACCGCTGCCTCTTCTCCCCCTTCTGCATGCACCCCTCACCGTACAGCATGCCCCTTCCTAAACGTAGCACTCTCTGCATCCCAACCGTCCTCTCCCGCTCTCCTCCTCCCCCTTGCATCATCAGCAGCTCCCGAATGACTCCTACTGCGTTTCTCTGCATGCTTCCTACCCCCATACCCACCCAGCAACAACCCTCCCACAGTGCCCAAGCCCGGGAAGATCATATCGCCGACAAGTCCACCCGCGCCGGCGCCGAGGAACGTGTCCCGGGACTTGTGCGCCTTCTTGTGCTGTCGGGATTCGCGGCTGTAGTCGTCGTAGTCGCGATCACGGTCAAGGGATGAAGAGCGAGAGCGATGGGATGAAGAGTGCGAGTGGCGATGTCTGCGCTCGCGGTGGTGTCGTTGGTGGTAGGAGTCACTGTCGGAGTCTGAATGCGAGTCGCTGAAATCGTTTGATGTTTTGCCTTGAGCGAAGTGCACGTGCGGAGGTTGCGAGTGACTCCTAAACACCTGAAGTGGCGCGCCCAAGTATCCGGGGGTTTGCTGATTTTGGGGTTGTGGCGTGTACGTCTGTGGATGCATCGGTGGTGTTTGCGGATACGGTGCTACTGAGGTTGGCGGTCTGCCGTCTTGTGGTGGAGGTGGGAAGTTTTGGTGTGGTGGCTGAGGTTGGGTGGAGTAGCCGTTGAATTGTGATTGTGCAGGTGGAGATGCGACATAGGGTGAATACGAGGGTGGTAGTGTGTTGTAGTGTTGCAGTTGTTGGTTTGACGTCGGTGGTGCTTGGAGATTGTAAGGATGGGGTTGTTGTGGCGGTAATGGATTCGGTCGAGTCTGGTTCTGAAGTGCACCCGCCGAACCAAAGTAGTATTCTGCTGCTGCCATCGTGTTCCAAACTTCTTCAAGTAAGTATCCAATATCAATCTAGGGTATGCAGGTCCCAGGTTGTAATGCGAAGAGCAAGGAGATAGATGGTCAACGAGACGAAAGGAAAGCTGCTTCTCTTGAATAAATGAGACATCATTTTCAAAGGGTCCCGTGCGATTGTCAGATGTCCATTTCCGTCCCCACTTACGTCACCCCAAGCCATATTTTGGTTCATGAGAGGTGCAGAGGTGCCTAGGTGCCTTGATCGGCTCGACCGGAACGTTCTTGGTTTGGTGTTTCTTGCCGCTTGCCGGTCGTGTTGTCAGCATGCATAGAGGCTGCATCATGATCATCAACGGGCGAACCGCTCTTGGAACCATTGCTTGAACGAACATTAGCGTTAAAACTCGCGAAGCTAGTGAGTAATGATGGAATAGAATATGCGACAATAGCATTCTGCAGAATGCATTGCGGATTACAAAATGTATAGGTGTGACGACTTCAACACTGTATGTACCGGGATCGCTACCGCAAAAAAGAATCAAGGAACGCAACTCCGGTGCCAAGGATACTAGAAATATGCCAATCCAATCATAAGTCTATATCGTAAATGTATGCGAACCCGAACATGGGTGTGTTGCGCAACCATGTTCACGATTTCGCCGTTCCATCCGGGACTGACGTTGCTGGTCCAGACTCGACATCTGTTCTGTTCTCCATTTCTTTGGGCACGGGAACACCTTCAACCCTCTTGACGTTCTTGCCTTCATGATACATCATGATGCCCGCAACACCTGCGACAATGCAGCCGAGGGCGACGAAACACCCTGTAGCCCATGACGGTCGGAGATATCGGTTGTAGTGATACATGTAGAAGCAGAGCACAATCTGGAAGAAGGTATTCCACACATTCATCCAGACGACAAAGTCCATCTTCCATCCCTTGGTGGGCGGTGCGCGGATGCCCGTGGGCGGAGGGTCGGGAATCTTGTCATGCGGAATCGGCACCGAAGGGTCCTCGGGACTGACAGTCGTAGCGTTTGCGAGCTCGGGCAGTTGGTCTGAGCCCGGAAGCCGGAACCATCCCCGATGTATGCCTGCTAATCTTCTAATGCCTGTTGCGGTGCGCTTGGAGCCGCCGATTCTCCACCAGCCCCACCAGTACAGATCTCGAAATCTCCACGGTGCTAGACCGAAACCAGTTACGCAGAAGAGGCCGTTGAGGATCTGGGAATCAATCTCTATCCATATTCGTCGTGGGGATTGAATGTCGTTGCAGGTGGGAACACACATGGCGGGTGAGGCGTTGCAGAGAAGGAGGAAGAGCATGCCACCCCAGGCGACTACGTTGAGGCCGTATAGTGTGATGAGGAAGCCGGGGATGGTGATGACCCATTTCGAGAATGACTTGAGGCCGATGGCGGTGGACGTTTTCCACGGGACCTTTGGGGGAGGGATGTAGCCATTGGCATACTAATCAAGTGTCAGTTTGCTACCCGCCATTGTAATGAAAAGAGCACTCTGAACAACTTACCTGACTGACTTGGGGCTGCTTTGAACCAAGCTCGGAGCTCTTCTTGGATTCTGGTTGTGCCTTCAGCTCTTTATCGGCGCCGTCGTACTCGGGCGCTTGGAAGACCGTCTCTTGCAACGCACCCTCGCGCGTTGGTGTTGCGTTCATCTCTTCTTCTGTGACTGCAGGGAAGGGATCCACTCCTGTTGGGAACAACAGGCCCGATGACGGTGCTCTGTTGTTGCTGGGTCGGCTTGGGCTGTCTGGTGTAGGGGTCGTCCTCCTTTTGCCGCCTTCCTCGTTCTGGCTTGCGCGTCTTTCTGCAATGTGTCTCTGTGATTGCTCGTTCCAGCCCGAGGAACCGAACGACCCTCGTCGAATCTCTGCCAGTGAAGGTGCTTTTGATGCAACACTGCCGGTAGCCGCCCACATTCCAGGTGGTGGCGACGCTTCCATCAACTTTATACTCGCAGTACGTATTCGGCTTGAAGTAGAAGTCGTGGAGGCATTGGTCGAGGTGCGCGCGCGGTTGGTTGTAGGGGAAGAGGAGGTTTGGGGTGGCAGATTGGCGTCGGGATGTGGAAAGGGGACTGGAGTCGAGATGCTAGCCTGAGACGTCATCGTTGAGACTGGCAACGGCTCAGTAATGCGCCTGCGCTGAGTTTACACAGTCTGTATGAGGAAAGCGGTCGTGCGCAGTGCGCGGTGGTCAGGCCCAGGTGCTGCGACTTGGTGTATCCTGGTGTGGCGGGTATGTATGTAAGTGTAAATGACAACACACCGTCACGATTGCTGGGGGGGGGGGGGGGGGGGGGGGGGGGGGGGGCACGACGCGAAACCTGCTGCGCGAGGGCGAGACTGTGGTCGAGAGAGCGAAAGAGAGAGCGCGAACTTGATCTGCTAAATTGGAAGCACAGACTAACCATGTTTCACCTGTAAAAGACCTAGGAAGAGGGTAGTATGTATGTATGTACCCTTGTAGTAAAGTGTACTTTGTAATACAATGTAGGTCTCTCTCTCTCTCTTTGTCTCTTCCTGAAGAATCGGCAGAACAGCATTTGACATCAAACCATGCTTAGTGGATTGTGCATGTGTGGCATGTGCAAGAAACAACAATGGTGCACGTGACGCATTGTAAGAGGTATGTAATGATTCAACCATCAAGTATTATTACATGATTCGCAACCAACCTTTGAGTAATTATGTATCGTACCCACACCAATAATTCGGATCATTCTCTTTACAGGAGAATCCAAGCAAAGCTGATAGTGACGCACAATGCGGAAATGGCCATTGCAAAAGTAGCAGGTCTGCTCCCATCCACACCGTGACCTGGCACTGCAGCACCACCTGTTGTCGCACTGGATGTCGGCGCCGAATTGGTCGCCGAGTTGGTCGCCGATGAAGGTGTAGAGTTGGCCGGTGTAGGGGCTCCCGTCTCCCCCTGGGGAATGGATACGCGGCCCGAATCCGTCGCGGTAAAGTTGAAGCCAGCTATTGTGGTGACGGAGCCTGTTGGCGTACATGAGTAAAGTGTATATGTAATTACCTTTTGTACCGGGGTACGGTATTTATGTGGGTAACATCATCTGAACGTACCACAGCCTGCGATGCAAGAATCAGTCACGACGGGCGGACCCGGCTTTGAGACGACGACAGATGATGAGGAGCTGGTACTAATAAATGGTAGGATACTGAGCTCCTGCGCCAGTGACGGAATGATGCTAGCGAGGAGCATCAGAGTAGTTGAGGCGAGCATGATTGGACAATGTTTCTGTGAATCGTTGTTGAAGTGTCTTGTATCTGTAATTTTCCTGAAGCCTGTGATGAATTGAACATTCCAAGTCGGAGCGAGACTTGAGCAGAGACGGGCATGTATAAAGGGCAGCAGCACTTGACCTGTTTGTTTGTTTGTTTGTTTGTTCCTTCATTTGTATTCCCCCTCGTTGCACTTTACGTCGGCCGTCCTACAATTGTACAACAGTGCAGGTGTACTGTTACTACACCTGCCGCTCGTGACTGGTGGCTTATTAAAAATAGTGGCATGGATCTACGCTTCTTGCCGCAACAGCAACTTCTTCGTGCCTATCCCTCACCACAAAACCACCCTCAGCTCCACATTACCCTCCAATTATCCGCCTCACACCACCGCCATGACGCAGCCAGATGACCGGAAACAGGCTGTGCTGCCCTCCCCACTGCAGACCCTCCTCCTTGGCGACCTGGATCGGAATTCTCCCAAGAACCACCTGCCGAGTCTTCACTCGCTCGCACTCCAAGTACAGCACAACCTCCAATACATGCACTCGTGGACCGACCTGCGCATCCATACGCACTCGCCCATCACGAATCAACCGCTGCCGCGCCCACTGCTGTCGGGTCTCCCGCCGCTGCGACTGTACGTGCATCCCGACGAGCAGATCGAGTTGCTGAAGCAGGCGGATCGTCAGAGAATCGCGAACAAGGAGGCGGGAGGAGGCAGCAATGCGCTGGTCATCAAGCCGGATCCAGAGTACGAATGGATACTGCCTACACGGCTGAGCGAGAAGTGGACGCTGCGACGGCTGGCTGACGTCTTTGGTGCCATCAGTATGGTCCCGCCAGAGGGTGATTCCGCCATGGTGAACAACCATGGACAAGCCAATCGGTGGAGGTCTACAAAGAGGATTGTCATGGCGACGGCGGACACGGACAGCACCATCGTATACTACATCATTCACGATGGTGTCGTGAAGCCCAGGCCGAACTGAAACGAGTTGGGAGGAATTGGAAAGATTCTCAAGATTAGAAACCAAACAGGCCTTGTCTTGACTGGAAACGACCAGATACCATCAAAGAGCTACACAAGTCTGAGTTGAGAACTCACGGTGAGTGCTTTTCCCTCTTATTTGCGACAACGTACACAGGTCCGTATGTATGTCTTGTAAATGGAAGGTTGCGAATTCGGGTTCCATTTGACCTGTCGGAGGCGGGTAGGTCGAACGGTGTGAGTAGCACGGTACGCCTGACAAGGTGATGGTGTCGCGGTGCCAAGGGCAAACATGGGAATGGCAGCATTGCTGTAGCGTTGGACGCAAATGGGATACCTAGGCTGCGACGCACTGCGTATGGTGTGAGGGTGATGAATGACGGAGGGTTGGAGGTTATCACGGAGCACGAGTATGCAAATCATTGAGAGTCTCACTAGTGTGTATTGAATGCCTAGCCGATGGAAAATCTCCCAAGCTTTGTATCGCTCGCAGACACGTACCGCCACATGTTTGTATTTCAGGGTCTGCCGCCATGACGCTTTAATAAGTGACTGGAGCACATATATTAATTACCAATGGCGTCCGTGTGCATGCCGTATCAGAGCAGACACGATGCGCACAGAAGACGGTCTCAGAAGATGGTCTCAGAAGATGGTCTCAGAGGATGGATGGTCTCAGAGGATGGTCTCAGAAAATGGTCTATGAACCACTGCAATTACCACGTATTTCTTTGGCAGCCTCGTCGTTGTTGCATGGGCTTCCATTCATGGGGTTCAACTGATGTCGCGACAGGGAAGCACAATATGATGAAGGTGAATGCCCCTTGTACCTTTGTAGGAATGTTGTCATGTTACTGTAATGATTAGTGCGGGGAAATTGAACGTCATGTGAGAAGTGAGCGACATTGCTACCCTTGTATCCTTGGCTGAATTGAGTGAGTATGGGGTAGCAATGATAATTATTGGGCTGGCGTATCCAAGTGGGAACATGAATGTGTACGGGCGAGGGGAAGGGGAAGGGGAAGGGGGTGAGGACGTGAGGGGAAGTTGGAGTAATAGCCGGTGGAGGAGGAGGAGGAGGACGTGTGTATGTACCTATGGTAACCTACCCATGGGAGAGGTGGCTGTGGTGAGAAAGGTTCCCAAGTTGCCACGTGGAAGTGGCTGGGTCAGATGGTTGTGGTGTTGTACCAAGTGGTGCAAGAGATTGATTATGTAAGCGTACATACAGAGTACAGTAAACACACCGTTATAAGGATAGTGGGTCAGCGCTGATATTTGATCCTTGTAACGGTAATATCCTTATATTAGGTGAATTACTAAGCGAATTTTAACTCGTTCCTAAAAAGCTCTAAAACACTATAGAAAAGCCTTAATTGTAGGGAATTACATGAAATATTAATAGATTACATAAAGTATTAGTAAATTAATGCCTGTTTCTTCTTAAGCATAGCGTTGGCAAGCACCTGCTGCTTAATCTTCTTGTTTATCCGTATAATTTAGGTGGCAAACGTAGAGTTAAAGGCGCCTACGTATATACTCAGCCTCTTAGCCATCTCTATTACTTCTTTGTGTGTAGGAAGGGGTTAATTATTAGGCTTATTAATATCCTCCTCCTTAGGGGAGTACATCTTAATAAGGTAATCTATAAGGTCCTTAGGCCTGCCGTTAATTATCTCCTTATCCTGTAGATTAACAAAGTTATGTATATCTATCCTACGCCTAATAACCTAAAGCTCCTTAAGTTAATTAATAAGCTCTACAAGGTTATTATAGTTATTATTATCTTAGCAAGGCTGTAGGCTAAAGTAGTTGCTAAGGACTGTACTAATCTTCTAATAGTTGCGTATAGTAGCAGGGAGGACCTTAGCCTAGGCTTAGCATGCCTATCGTACGGCGTAGAGGAGGGTAACTAATTTAAGAGGATTTTAATCGTTAATTATTTTGTGTACGAGAAATTAGAGCCAAGATTCGCGATATTTTTACTTCTAGTTCTTAATAATGCCCTAATTACAAGGTTGCTAGTAGGCAGTTGTATTAGGAGGGAGAAATCGTACACTATATAGTTATAAATTAGCCAAATTATTATATAGTAGAGGAGGATAGGTAGTGTTAGTGTTAGTGTTAAGGATATCTTTATTTAAGGAACAGAAGTTGCCCCGCGTTAGCTAATCCTCGGCCGCACGCTAATTGGCTGAAATCGGCCACTAAGGATTAGCTGGCGGGGCAGATTTCTAATCCTTGAACAAAGATATCCTCTACTTAACACTAAAACCACTAAATCTCACTACTTACGTCGTCCACTTTAAGGGCTTATCCTTATCCTCCTCCAGGGCCTTTGCGGCCAACTCGTAAGCTAAAAACCCGTCTAAAATTAACAGTGTAAGGCCCCTGGCCTTGTGGCCTTAGGCAGGTGCTTTATGTTACCCCTGAGTACTCTATATATATTGTTCATTCTGAAATATCTGATATATTA
>MU005768.1:1274457-1304562 GCA_010093715.1 Pleomassaria siparia CBS 279.74 | reverse complement strand
GAAATATCTGATATATTATCAGATATTTGCACCTTTTTGGTTGTGGTGGCTCAAGTGGGAATGAACTCGAGCCCTTACAAACAGAGATAGCCTCCTTATTTAACTGTTAAACTACCTTAAATACTCCTTTATAATCTAGCCCGTTATCTACGACTTTATATTACTCCTGTACTTTATATCTAAGGCCTTAATAAGAACGTTTCCCCTACTCTTATTACTACTAAAATAACGAGGATTTTCTAATTTGCTAATTACCTATAAGGGAAGCTTCTTGCTACTAGCACTGCAGGTAATTGCAACGGATATCCTCTCCTTATCCTTCTTCTTACCTATCTGTAGGTATGTAGCTAAGGTAACGTTAGGTACTAACTTTTAGAATAGGCCTGTTTTATCTATATTATACACGTCCTCTACCGTATACGTATCTACTTCCCTACGGAGCTCCTCTATCTTATCCTCGCCTCCTGCAGTATTAGCTAACGCAGCCTCCCTATGCTGCTTATATTTCTAGATCTAGTAGCGTTTTTTAAAGGCATTAAGAAACTAATAGTAGAACCTTAGCAGAGGCTTCTTAGAGTACTATAGAAGACGCCCCTAAAGCTCCCTAGCAGCCTCTTAAATTATCTCTCTATTAATAGGCACCCGTAGGCTTTGTAGCCTTTAATGCTATTTAAATAGAGCTTTATTAAGAACTAGCTACTTAGGCCGTTTGGCGCGTTTATATAATTAATCCCTCTAAGAGAAGTGGTAGTTATTAAGATATAGATATTTATCTGCAAGGCAAACAGATATTTAGCCCTAGGTAATCCTCCTCTAGAGTTAATTAGATGCCTAATAGGCAACTTCCCTTTGTGTTAATAGAGGGTTACTTTTTAAGTATTGTTATATTAATTGCTGCTCTTTCTTGTTAATACTATAGCGTTGTTGCTAATTTAGATTACGATTGCGAGCCATATTGTATATAAAAACAAGAGATTAGGAGGCACAAACAATTACCTATACACGGAGGCAGGGCAACAATTAATTAATAGATATTTATCTACAAACCTACGCGCAATTATACGCAATTACACGCGAAATTAACACTAAAAAACACGACTTTTTTACCCCTAACTACCTCTAAAAACGCTGCTAAGGCCTCTGTAATTAACCTACCTATTACACCGTTATAACAATATTAGCTAACGCACCCTAGGGATGTATCCTAGGCGCCTAAATATCTAAATACTATACAAAAATCGCGGGTGCGCGGAGATTTAATCGCTATAACGGTATTATTACTATGCCGGGGGTATTCTTATAACGGTGTGTTTACTGTACATACATGGAGGATCGGGTGAAGG
The DNA here is from genome assembly GCA_010093715.1 of Pleomassaria siparia CBS 279.74. Taxonomy (NCBI): domain Eukaryota; kingdom Fungi; phylum Ascomycota; class Dothideomycetes; order Pleosporales; family Pleomassariaceae; genus Pleomassaria; species Pleomassaria siparia. Next base: position 1,303,219 of record MU005768.1, on the reverse strand, counting down.
ATCGGGTGAAGGATCGGGTGAAGGACCGGGTGGGAGAAGCAATATGGACGGCTGTACTCTGTAGAGAGGAGAGCGGTGTCGGCGCTGGAGAGAGGTCGAGCCAAGTATCTCCCCCGGGTGATGCTTTTTGTACAGTACCTAATAAATCGTCCCTTGGCCATTCATAGACAAGACTCGTCCCTACAGTAATATTGTTGCCTACCTTTGTATTTGTCCGGCCTCTGATCAAGAGTCACGCACCCGCGATCTGTGCAAGCAAGGGCTACCAAGATCGGACCCCAGACTTCCCCGGCCTCGGCATGCAGTAAGCAGGGAAATGCCATGGCGTAGATTAATTTTGGGCGTCTGTGCATCGAATGCCCATGCCCATCATGAGACGGCGGACGAAGGGGGAGAGGCCCTGAAATGGCTTGAAAGAGAGAGTGCTGGGCGAATAGAGTGCAAGTGCATGGTGGTCTGGGGCAGAGGGTCGCGTTCATGTTCGCGTGGACGGCGATGGAAGACGGGCAATCTGGGTATTAGAGAAAGAGGGAGAGGGAGAGATATCTTTGTACGCTTTTGGTGCGTGCATGCAGCGGGCGTCTGGAGAGGGAGAATGTTGTAGACAGTACATGAATCTTGTAGACAGTACATGAATGTTGTAGACAGTACATGAATGTTGTAGACAGTACATGAATCTTGTAGACAGTACATGAATCTTGTAGACAGTACATGGAATCTTGTACACAGTACATACATGGAGAATCTTGTTGACAGTACATAGAGAATCTTGTTGACAGTACATAGAGAATCTTGTTGACAGTACACAGTAGTTTTATTTTGAGGCCAATGACTTACAGAGTAAACGCACCAACCATTACATAACCAGGCGGTAGAGGAGAAATGCGGGACGACTTCTAGAAGGGAGATAAACTTGTCCAGCATATGATTTTAATTACTGTAAAATCATTGCAAATGTAATCGTCACAGAAAAGACAAAAGGCAACCCGACAGATTGGGTGGGCGACGAAGCTACAGAGTACATTTGTACAAAATACAAAGCTAAGGGACAAGGGTAGCCAACAAAGGGTGCCAACGTCGTCATGGTGAATGCTCGCTGAAACCCCAGGCGTGCCGTCGCTCGTTGTTGTTATTTGAGCACTTGACGGGGATGGCCTGCAGTATGTGCTTGCAGTGTTAATTATACTGTACATTATGTACATACATATACATATATAATTATGTACTGTGCTGGTCTGTACAGTATTGTACTGCAAGGGGGTCATGGTAGGCTATGGGGGCCGACATTGATTCGCACGCACGCCACCGAGTCAAGTACATACATACTACTGATTACAAGTACGTTACATGGAAATACATGTGTGTACATTGTGTACATGTGTGTACATATGGATATTATTGTGCGTCGAGTGTGAGTTTTGCATATCCGCAGCCTGAAGCGCGATCAAGGAACGGCTGGCTAACGAGCATCTACTGTGTACTCTGTACGAACGGGCGGACAGGCGAATGGACAGGCGAGCGGACAGGCGAGCGGACAGGCGAACGTACAGGCGAACCAACAGGCGAACGGGCGATTACATATATATGTATATCTATGCAGACGGGCGAACAGGCGCAAAAGCAACCTTGAACGCCTGCGGGTCCACCACCACCACCACCACCACCACACGTATTCCATAATTATGTACCACACGGTATCTAATCAGTTGTCGTGGTCGTGATCGTGGTCGTGATCGTGATCGTGGTCGTGGTCGTGGTCGTGGTCGTGGTCGTGGTCGTGGGCCTGGGCTTTTGAGAGGAGATTCGGGCGGGAGAGAGAGAGAGAGAGATGGGTGTGGGAGAGGGGATGAACAAATTGATGTGAGGGATGATGCCAGGACTATCGACTGGGGGCGCGTTTGGAGAGGTCGGTTGGCTGCTGGCTTTGTCGTGACTGAATAATGGCGTTGCGGTCGAGAACTCTGCCATGGCGGCCCATGTGGGGAGCACCGTCCCGTGCTACTACAAAGGTTACGCCCACTAAACCATAGCCTGTGAATGGCCGCTGCCCTCCCCCCCCCCCGACGACGACGACGCCGCCGCCGCCGCCGACGCCGCCGCCACCATAACCACCCCATGTCTGCACTGGACTGCACATTTTTGGCCACAACGACATGCGCTTTGCGTCGCGCACCCACTGCGAATCCTGGCCCCTCGATTATTACGAGCTATCACAAAGGTACCCAGTCCATGCAAGCCATCGTTCGTACCTTGGTATACCTTGTACATATGTACAGAGTACTTACTCTATGTACATGCCGTACGCGCTGCTGCTGTTGCTGCTGCTGCTGCTGCTGTTGCGAAATAATACCTACACAGTACCTTTTTTTTTTATTCTTTCTCTCGTCCATCCACCTAATAGACACATAGACCATAGACCAGACACCATACACCCTATACACCCCATCCATCACATCCACCCTCAGCTAGCACCGCAACACCACGCCTCACCAAGCTCCCCGGCATGGCGTCTAGCGCCCCCCGCCCTTCGTGCTAATACCCTCTGAGCCTCTACTGTGGAGAGAAGCCCTGGGCTGGGACCTTGGACCTTGGACCAGCACTTCCCGCTATACCCTCCAGCCCATACATACACGTCCACTTCCCGTCATCCACCATCCTCATATACACACCAGTACATACTCGCTGGCGGCTCACTCCTACGCCGACCATGCGAAACGGGAACCTTGTATCAGACGAGTGACTGTTATTGTACAGCTTCAGCGCCCCCCACCCTCCTCCCCCCCCCCATTTCCCATGTGAAGACTCTTGTCGCGCTCGCTGCTGGTACCTATATAGAACCGCCTAGCGTCGAGGGCCATGGCCGACCCGTTCGCGACCACAACCACCATGACCACGCCCCATGCACCGAACAAGATCGAACGCGACGATCCGCTTACGCTGAACGAGTACGGCCTACCGGAGCTGCGAGCCTCCCTCCACTCTCCCGCCGTCGGTGGCAATAGCCCGTCCGCCATCATGTCCTCGTTCGCCGACTTCCCATCCATGGCCTATGCACGAAATCAACCCTTCCAATCCTCTTTTGAGAGATCACACCCGACAATCAAAACAAAATTCCAGCACCGAGGGAGCATAAGCAACCTGAGCGAGGACAACGCCAGCGGCGGCAGTGCGAACCCACATCACTCGAGCATCGGTAGTGCTGGCAATTATCGCCTTGACGAAAACAATACGAGTCCAGAGAGCGCCCCTGCACTAGGAATAATAAATGTTGGAGATACCCTCAACGATGGCTCGACACTAAGCATGAAGCTGGAAGACAGCGTGAATGGAGACGGTGGAGAGGGGTCTCAGTCTTCCAAGAGAGACAAGGATAATCCGCTGGACCCTCCAGCCTGGAGCGAGATGAAGACCAAGGCGGGCAAGGAGCGCAAGCGGTTACCACTCGCTTGCATTGCATGTCGGAGGAAGAAGATTCGGTGCTCGGGTGAAAACCCCGCATGCAAGCATTGTCTGAGGAGCAGGATACCGTGCGTGTACAAAGTCACGACCAGAAAGGCGGCGCCGAGGACTGACTACATGGCCATGTTGGACAAGCGGTTGAAGCGCATGGAGGACCGCGTCGTCAAGCTTATCCCCAAAGACAGCCTGCCCTCCGTCTCGGGCGTTGGGAGATCGGTCGTAAAACCCGCGCTACCCGGTGCCCCGTCCAAGACACCCACCACGAAGAAGCGGGCCGCAGAGGAGGCCTTTGGGGGAGAACTAGACGAGTGGGCCAAAACCAAGACGGCGAACCCAGATGTACCCGGATCCACGTCGCGAGCCAAAGACACCGAAGACACCCGACTGTTGACAGAAGGAGCCGAGAGTCTGCCTTCAAAAGAGATCCAGGAGCATCTGGCCGAGGTCTACTTTGAGCATGTCTATGGCCAGAGCTACCCACTCCTCCACAAGCCGAGCTTCATGAGAAAGCTAGCATCTGGGAAAGTGCCTCCAGTGCTCATCTTGGCCATTTGTGCCATATCGGCACGATTTTCGTCACATCCACAGCTCCGCTCAGAACCATGCTTCTTGCGGGGCGACAACTGGGCAGAGCGTGCGCGCGAGATATCGCTAAAGAGATACGACTCACCCAACATCACTATTCTGATCGTCTATCTCTTGCTCGGTTTACACGAATTCGGAACATGTCAAGGAGGGCGAAGTTGGATGTTTGGTGGCATGGCCCAGCGCATGGCGTATGCACTGCAGCTGCACAAAGAGTTGGAATACGACCCCAGTTCGAATGAGGTTAACAGGAGCCCGTTGAGTCTCACAGACCGAGAGATCCGACGACGGACCATGTGGTCGTGCTTTCTCATGGATAGGTTCAATTCTTCGGGAACAGACCGGCCACTTTTCGTGCATGAGCAATATATCGAAGTACAATTGCCCGTCAAGGAGCATTTGTATCTTCACGAAATACAAGCGCCTACGGAGGATTTGGAAGGAAACGTGCCAAACCCAGTCCCACCGGATAGCGGCCAGTTGGCGAATCCAAAGGAGAACATGGGGGTTGCCTCGTACACCATTCGCCTTGTATGCATATGGGGTAAGCTGGTCAAGTATATGAACCTAGGCGGCAAGGAGCGCGAGTCGGAGCCCATGTGGTCGCCCAAATCGACCTTCTTCGGGATAAGAAAAGAAGCCAGAGACTTCAAAGACGCACTTCCCGAAATGCTGTTATACGGTCCCGAGAACCTGAAAAGTCACGCTATCGGAAAGACGGCGAACCAATTTCTCTACATTCATATCCTCTACCAGCAGATCATCCTCTTCATGCACAGGTTTTCTTTGCCTTCGAGAGCAGGCAGTCGTCCGCCAAAGGATATGCCCAACGATTTTCTCACCGAGTCTGGCCGAACCGCCATCGACGCCGCGAACCAGATTTCAATCCTAATCAACGAGGCCATGGACCACAACGTCACTGCCCCCTTTACTGGGTATTCGGCCTTCTTCTCCTCTACCGTCCACGTCCACGGCGTCTTCTCCAAGAATCCCAAGATTGAAGCACAGTCGAAGAAGTTCCTCGCGTACAATGTCAAGTATCTGAGCAAGATGAAGAAGTACTGGGGCATGTTTCACTACATTGCGGAGAATCTCAAGGAGCTGTATCGACAACACGCTGACGCGCATCTGAGAGGCGCGACTGCTACGGGCGACAAGAAGAGCAATGGCGTCATCTTCCAGTACGGCGACTGGTTCGATAGATATCCACATGGAGTATCCAAGACCGACTACGAGGATGCTGCCACGTCAACGAGAAATGAACCTGGCACAGACGCGGTACTCGGACAGAAGAGCGACCTACAGAGCGTCGAAGAGTTCTTCGCCTCGCTTTCGCCACCTTCCAAATCAGACCAACAACGCAAGCAAGCCCGCAAGAACAAGTCCAAGTCCGTCTCCAAAAACGATGCACCAGCCTCCATCGTCACAGAAGCGCATCACTTACAACAACAGCAAGCCCAGCAGATGCATCGCAATCACGTCCAACAGCAAATCGGCCACATGCACATGGCGCAAGACCCAATGGACAACCCCGCCTTCGACCCAAGCTACTTCGGCCAAGGTAATCCGCAGCAACAATACCTCGCAGACTACCAACACCAGCACGCCCACCACCAACCAAACCTCCCTATGCTCAACACGTCGCCCACCTCACTCATCCCGCCAGGCCACCAAATGGACCTCTCGCCCTTCCCCGATATGACGCCGCACCCGAGCAACGCCGCATTCTGGAATCTAGATACCATGGGCATGGGTAACAACGGCTTCTTAGATCCGAGCAACGCGTGGTTCTTGCCATTCAATATGGAGCCGCCCAGGCTTGGAGATGATGGCGGTGTGTTTGGAGGCGCTGAGGCGTATACTTTTGGGTTGAACACCGGACAGCAAGTCGACATGATGAATGGACATGGGCATCATCATGCGCATCACAGAGCGGGTGCGAGCCATGGGCAAGGTGGACATTCGGGGATGGATGGGGCTTGAAGGGTTGGATGGGGGGGTGATTGATGAATATACGACACATTTTCGGATTTGGCTTGGCTTGGTCATTTGGAATGGTCTGGCGAATTTGGGCGGGTGGTTGATATCACAGGCATTTTGACTGATTTGGGAGGGTACCTTTGGTTTGGGCGATAGATTTGTCTGCATTTATTAGCGACTTGTTTGGTGCTTTGGTGCAACCTTCATGGACGGAAGCAGGTTTGATTGTTATTTCTGAGTGCAGCGTGCGTGTCTGCGTGCGTACTGTTGTATAGTAATAGTATCAATTATTCTTTCGGCCTAGCCAAGCCTGGCTGACGCATCGCTCTGTCGCTTTGAGCAATTGTTGCAAGTGTGCGATTTATCGAATGTCCTGTCTACATCATGCATAGTCCCAGTCATAGCCATAGCCATAGTCATAGTCATAGTCATAGTCATAGTCATAGTCATAGTCATAGTCATAGTCATAGTCCTGTCTTCTCGTCTTTCCTACTTTTTTTTCACGCACTCGTCGAGTCCATCTGTCACTATCATCCTCTAGCAGTTGTGTCCCTATTGATACCTCCTCAAGTATCAGCCGTTCCAGTTCAACCATCCTATCTCTTCTTGGGTCGTTCATGATGATTGAAGTCGATGGAAAAGATAGTGGGCTTTTAATTTGTCCATCGGCTCAACAAGGTGCTTGCTTTGACCCGTGGTAGCGGATCAGGCAAGCATTTAGGGATTCCAACGTTTACAAAAGTAAGCTCCTTTCACAACTTGAGTGGCCTTTTGGAGAGTACAAGACTTTTAATAAACTGAATACAACTTTCCAAGAGTCATATAGATCCTCCGCATTCCGCACGACTCAAATATGTGCAGCACAGTGATGAAGAACCACATGTTTACCATAACTTTCTACCATAAGATAAGTGCAGAGATTTTGAGCATCCTATAGTATCTGACAGACATGGTGTTCCTGGCTTGGAAACTTACAACGGGCACAGCTGCGAACGACTGTGCGAGGCTCGTCTCTAACTTGACAACCCATGTCTGGATTCTGTCCGCTCTTGTGGCAACATGGCATTCATAACCACTCGAATTAACCAAAGCCACAGGAAACCCATTTTCCCCCCGCGTACTCAGCGCGCGTCGAGTATGAAATGGATAGTGGCGCGGTTGGACCTGGAGCCGTGATTGTTGCGCCAAGATCCTGTGCGCCCGAGGCGACCATAAATTGCACTTCAGAGCTACAAAAAACTGATAGCGAGATGAACATATCTTTACGAAGATGTCCCTGACCGATTTTCACAGTAATACATTCACACACCCGCAATTGACAGCTGACAACGCTGTGACGACGCAAAGCCTTGGCAATATCAAAACACCAAAAGACTATGCCAAAGGTTTCACAGCAGCACTGTGGGCAACGGAAATCACGCAATCGTCCACAAAGCTACCTAAACCTGCTACTTCCTAACCTATAGCCGAGCATGGCCTCGTTTTCCCGCCTTCACCCGCCCCCAGCTTCCCATTGTTCGTCGCCAGATCAATCAAAAACCGACTAGCGCGGCAGCAACTTGCTCACAGGCTCGCCCTGCGCCAATCAGAAGCCTCAAGTACTCCGACAGTTTCTCGCTTATCAAAAAAGCTGCCTAGCGTTCACGTGATTCAACTAGCGTGGCGACCGGATTTTGGGTATATCAAAAACTCCCAACCTCTACTCCTTTCCTTCACTTCAACTCCATCACCAACTCTCGAGCTGACTACTCCATCGTCTGGTCCTCGATCCTCTTCATTCACCTTGTTTCTTCTTATTCCATCATGGTTCTTCTATCTTCGAACACGTGTAACATGTCTCGGCCTTTCACCACACCACCTTGACATACCAACCTACCACCTCACCTTACCTTATTGTCGAATATATACTTCCACATTCGACCAACCAATTTATCAAAGTCTCGAGGTCAAATCTTCTGAATCAACATGCAAAAGTACTATCCTGACTATCCTGTCCCCTTGATTTCTTCCTCCTTCCTTCACTCACCTTCTCTTCTCTTGAACACCCTTACTAACACCTGCCGATGCAGAAATATGATCCTCCATTGTCCACCGTCATCGTCATCGTCATCGTCATCGTCATCGTCATCGTCATCGTCATCGTCATCGTCATCGTCATCGTCCATGTCCATGTCCATGCTCCATCATTATCGATCAACATCATCATCGTCCAACATCATCATCGTCCAACATCATCATCATCATCATCTCCCATCGACCTTGATCTTGACCCACCTCATCGACGTTCAACCTCTTCCGACACACCATCGACAACTGGCGTTGACAACCTCCTTCATCAACACCATTGGCATTCAGTGATGGACCGAGAATCAAGTCTGAGGGTGAGCGTGCCCAAAAGGACTTCGACGAGCGCAGCAAAGTTCAGGGACGAGGTACAGGATGCAGTGTTAGTCTGTTGATCCTCCGCACTCGATGTACATGGAGACTCGAAGTCTGCGAAGTGTACACAGGAAACATGGTACAGCATGCCTGTCGGTGGTGATGCTTGTGATGGACACAATGGGTTTGGATCGATGGTTGGTGCAATGTGGTGGCATGTGGTGAGGTCTGCAACGTATTCAAACTCATGTTTGATCTCTGGGGTTTAGAAACCTGCTGCGCACTGCATGACTATACATGTCCGAAGATCGCTACTATCCAGCAATGGGTGTTCATGGTGTTGGAGGGAGATGTGACCTGCCTATGGGCTGCGGATCAGGCCTACCATCGAACGGAACAGCATGCATGAAGGGTGCGATGTTAAGGTCTTGGATGCTCTTGGGTATTGAGCTTGATCAGTCAAACAAATACACAAACGTGAATCAACATCACACACGTCCCTTTTGCCTTAATCAGCATTTCTCTTTTCTGCATTTGAGGTTGATAATGTTCTTCTTTATCCATTAACACTTGTTGTTTAACATCTGCTTAGAATTAGGACGTCTTAAGCTGCTAGACCTTTGCTAGTAGGTATCTTTCTTTTTCCTAAAATCTTCTTCTAAGTTTAACTTTCTGCCCTTCTCTACTCTGTTAAGATGTAAATATTAGCACTAGTGTTTATAACGTACCTTACCTAACATAATAAACAAAGGCTTATCTTTAATTAATTTGCACATACAGCTATGGTATGTTTAAATTTTTAAAGGAGTCAGAAGCATTTTCCCCGTTAGAGCGAGTGGTAGGTACGACACTGCAGTTGCTCTATCTCTAGTATCTGATTGGCTATCCTATATTGTTAATTTACCAGCCCTTAATATCCCTTCCAGGTCGGTAGTTGAAAGGCATCATAAACCCGAAAAACGTGCGAAGGCTCTGATGTCTTAACAAGAGAGACGCGCCGCCCTGGGTTAGTTCCTCCCGTTACTCTATTCTTTGCATTGTACCTTAAACTTACCTCCTACCACTTTGATTTTGTGGATTGATTTCACCTTTAAGATGATTTGGTCTGTTATCATTGCTTTTACGGCTATCGCTGAGGCCATCCCGCAGGGTAGTGGTGCAGGTGCATCGACTATGCTGCGGTTTGGATGCAGTCAGATTGTCATTGATCGGATTGATCCTCTCGTCAATCCTGGATTAGCCCCCAGCCCTCATCTTCACCAGGTATCTCACTCAGCATAGAGGGATCTCAATTCGATTGCTGATTTTTTCAGGTCGTAGGAGGAAATGCTTTCAACACCTCGATGGCTAGCACTGATGTTTCGAGTCTTGCAACATGTACCACATGCAGTTACGCTGGTGGGTAACTCAACATGGAGCGAGAAAGATATGAGAGCGACACTGATAGTCTTTAGATGATTTGTCCAACTACTGGACGGCAAACCTGTATTTCAAGGCTCGGAATGGCACCTACAAGCGCGTTCCTCAAGTACCAAACAGGTAGTTTCTACGATACGAACTCTTCTCGTAGCATTCTGACAAGCCTCCAGACTTCTCTTCAACGACAAATTCACGACTCAAACCTCTGGAGGATTCGTCGTCTATTATGTGTCACCTGGCAAGGGAAAGGTCACTGCATTCAAGCCCGGATTCCGTATGCTGGTTGGAGACGCTGCGCAGCGCACGAAGGTCGGTAGCGGAAGGAAATCACAGTCTTGTTTTCGCTGCTACAGTGGCACGAACTTTGGAGGCGACAATGCTGCGCCTTGTGCCGATGCTACGTTAGTATTCATTTTGCATTTGATAGTCGAGAGCTGACAACACTAGATTGGATACTGAGGAGCTTCCAAAGAAGGCTTGTCTGGGTGGCATTCGATCCAACATCTTATACCCTACGTAATACCCGCCTCACGTACGGAGGTCAAATGGTATCTGACACTGTTTTAGCTGCTGGGATGGCGTCAACCTTGACAGCCCTGACCATAAAGCGCACGTTGCGTACCCGACCGCGGGACCTCAGGCATTTACCGGTAGCAGTGTGGGAGGTGCTTGCCCATCGACTCACCCCACCCATATTCCGCAGATCATGTTGGAGGTACGTTGACTTGCTATATATACATATCTATCCAAGGTCTCCCAGGCATCACATGTATGTCTCGTACATATACTGACCGTGGAATACAGATTGTTTGGGACACCACAAAGTTCAACAACAAGGCCGATTGGCCCACCGACGGCTCCCAGCCCTTTGTTCTCAGCACTGGAGATACTACAGGTTACGGCCAACACGGCGTAAGTAGTTCCGCACCTCCGCATCAAACTTGACATATAAGCTGATAGGATGTGCATGTTAGGACTATGTTTTCGGTTGGAAGGGCAATTCGCTCCAAGAAGCCATGGACAGCACCACTGCCTGCATGGGCGCCGCTTGTGGTGGTCTGAGGACACAGGTGATTGAGAATGCAAACAAGTGTTCCGTGCCTAAGCGAGTTGTTGAGGAGCAAGACGGCTGTGAGTGATCCACGTTATCTGTACTAAACATTCTTTGACCACTCTTGTAGGGCTTACTAGTCTGCCGGGAATGGCAATGGATATGCGGATTTGAATTGCACAAAGAGCAGGGAAGCAAATGAGCCTGGACTGCGTCAATTGGAGATATATGCAAATTCATTGCCATGTCGTTGTTCTCAATGATCTGATGGAAACGATGGTATTATTTCTACTGTAAGACAGTAATGAAGTGAGACAATAGTGATTCCTATCAAAATGTGATGAGTCAGTCTATGTATGTGATGCTGTGAGAAGGTAATGAGGCTTAGGGGAGCGGGCCGAATATCGGTTGTGATTAGGTGGTGTTTATCCTCCGTCATGTGACCGTATAGTATATAGGTCTAACATCTACAAGCATTACCGATTTACAATCTCTAAAATCCACGCGTGGAAGAGGCAAAGCGAACGGGCTTGACGCAAGCTCCCACCTCTCTTGTTCTTGTTCTTGTTCTTATTCCTCGCGCTCAGCCCTCTCTTAGCCTTTTCCATATGCATTTAGTGCGTCCCGCGATGAGCATGTGGACCGTTGTGATGATTTGTAAATGATTCGTCACTCTCCTCGTCCCCATGTCCCGCCCTATTGCCGCTTCCGTATCCCCGGATCAAGGTCGTCTCATTCGTCGAGTTAGCAAACCCGCGATTGAACTGACACAAAGTCTCCAACTTTGCGTTCTTCTTAAGCATGACCCAGCATTGTATGAACCACGGCACCTCTTAGTTCGTGTTGTACTTGAAGAATCTATATGTAGATATCCCAGAGATATAATCTAGCTCTTTCAATGCTCGTTCTTTTTTGTTTCCAGGCCCTACAGGAAAATCATGCAGAATGCGATAATGTTGAGATATGCGTGAAAGAGGAAGGGTTCAGTGGGAGTAAGGACATTGGGGATGAGAGGAAAGGGGATTCCAAGGATAGCAGCCCAGAACAAATATATTGCTACTGCCCCCCATGCCTACCTCTTTGTGGGACAATGGAAAGACTTCTGCTGAGAGTATGTGAACGGCACAGGGCCTCCTCCAGGTGAGTAGAAGGCGGCGAAGACGTACAAAAAGAAGGCGAGTATTCCTAGATGGGCAGTAGAATTTCGAGGGAAGTGGAATTGAAAACCAGCCGCGAGCAAAAGCCGTGCCACGTCGGGAAACGTGGAGAGTAAGAGTGATCGCCGATCAAAACGTAACAATAGTCCATAGGGCAGGGAACGCAAAGGATAATTTGACCAGACCAAACCCGAAGGAGGCAATCAAGGCGTTCCACTGACGAACAATGCGAGCGTTACGTGGTATATACAAGGGATGGCGAAAAGCTCTGTAAAACCTCTGTAAAACCTCTGTAAACCGCGATATATAGTCTGATTTTCCAATACAGATGCCAGACTCTACTCCGACCTAAGCACAGATATAGTGGAGATCGTGAACAGTTTGGAGTGGTGGTGAATCGCAGCCTCAGAAGTGAGGCGTATGTAAGCTTTTTGATATCGATTCCTCTTTATGTACCAGCGAGGCGACTTTGGACAGAAGAAGATACTCAAAGTCAGAAGTACAGCGGGAATGAAGGCTAAGCCGATCTAAAGACGACAAGCGATTTTGCCGACTCGGTATATTGATAGATTGGCGCAAAAGTCCAAGAAGATATTAAATGTGGTCCACATTTGCCTATACGTCTGATCAACAAAGTATGAAACTGCCGGTCAAGCAACGCATGACTCACCATGACGTTACGAGAGCACCTCGGATATTAACAAGTGTGAAAAGGTATATAGCCTTATCTATCCAAAGGAGTAGAAGGTTTAATTCGCCGCAACAGGCCAATTCTCGGTAGTGAATATTGGCACAGTCGATACTTTCAAGCCCATACCAACGCCCTAAAAAGGTCAGTCAGCCAATAGAGTACGTATGCAGGAGATTGAGATAACTCACACAAGTAGGCGTGCGATGAAGAACTGTACCCAGGTCTTGGAGAGTGCGGCACCGATTAGAGAGGCCAAACAGAAGCAGCAGAGATAAACATTGTTCCTCGTAGACCAATACAGAAGTTGCAAAGGTCACTAAGTCAGCATACTAAAAAGGCCAATATACGGACCAGGGTCGATTACACAGACGGCCAGGTTGCCGCCCCAAGGGTTAGGAGCTCCCTCTGTGTCTCCATCTCCGATTCCAAACCCAGAGGGAGAGGGGGAAGGAATAAACAGCCTGCGCCATTCAAGTCTGTTCGCTCCCAACCTCTTCAAGAATGGTCAACAGAACCTTTGCCAAGCATGAGAGTTGAACGCACTGAATGGCAGCCCCAATTAAACAAATGGTGACCATACCGTACACCCTCAGTGTATAACTTGATTTATTATTCTTTTCTCGCCGTAGTGGTGACTTGTCATCTTCATCCAGTATGTCAATGTTCTCGAGGTTTGTTACGTTTTGGGCGACGAGAGCGTCCTCATTCAAGACAAGTACGTACGTGGCAAGTCGTTTGTTTTTCGGTCCCGCATCAACGTCTTATATGAAATACCAGGCAAAGGATTAGAGATTTTGGACACTGTTAAGCAGCAAGCTTGCAAGTTCACAAAACCAAGGGCTAAGAAGACTTGTTTGGCTTAACAAAGATTAATCCAGGTCAAAGTGAAACAGCGCTGACCATAATCTCCTTTGCTATAATCAGGCGTCCTAATCTCTTTTTAACTTCCGCTAGAGCGGGTTAAGACTGCTAACGTTGCCAGTCTAACGTACTACAGTATAATTAGGGTTAAGGAGGTGTTGTTTTTTTTTTCTTTTTTTTTTAAATTATTTATATTATAGGTGTCTATCTCTAAACTAAATATAATACTACTTATGCAGCTACTAGGGCTATAGAGCGCCTATCTATCCTGCTAGCCCCTCTTTCCTAAAGTCTTTTTACAGCAGGTAGAATAAATAGAAATAGCTAAAAAGCTAAGAGAGTAAAAAAAGGTAAAAGGTTTTTATATTCTGTGTTTTATATTATTATTTTTTTTTTCTTTTAATTATTTCTATTATACTAACTAACTAACTAGAGTAGTTAAATATAATAATGCTTATGCAGCTATAAGGACTATAGAGCATTAGCTCTTAACCCCTTAGATTCTCTTTCCTAGAATTCTAGTATAGAGGAGAGCTAATAAGCTAGCAGCCTAAATAGGCTAGCTAGAAGAAGAAGTAAATTTTTCTAAGTAATATGCGTTTTATATTATTTATTAAGGTCTTTAAAGGCTTATTAGTGTCTTAAAGAAAGTATCTTAAAAGATAAGAATTATTAGTTATCGCGTTAGGTGCTGCCCTAATTATATAACCTAATTACGTAATCCTATATCCCCTTATATTAATTAATTATAAGCTCTAGATATTACTATAAGATAGCTAAATACTAGAGACTAATGTAGTAGTGTGTAGGTGTTAGGGGGTTCTTAGCCGACTCGTAATTAAACAGTCTAAAGTAAGATTAAATAGTAACGCAAAATCTCTATGTAATAATGCATAATTATAAAAGGAAATTACCTCTAACACCTATCTATACCTATAAAACACGTAATCGCGCTAACGCTATATTTACTAGCTACGTCCTAAACTATAATTACACCTTGCTAATTACCTAACTACCTATTAACACCTAATTAGGTGTTATCTTGCTAATACCCCTTTACTACACTATAGTTTACCTCCCCTTCTTAGAGCTTAGCCCCCTTAAGCTCCTCCCCTCCTTTAACACTAAAAGGGTAATACTCTTTCTAATCTATATAAGTATTCTATAAGGACTACTAAGGACTATATCCTCTATTAGCTTTGTAATAATACTAATTAGCCTCTAGATACCTAATTTGTGTACGACCTTTAGGCCCTTCTCTAGGAATTACGCTAAGCTAGAGTTAGCCTTTTAGCTTACCTGCTTCCTCTAGTAATTAATCCAGACAATAATAAAGACCTAATAGCTCCTTAAGGTGCTTTTAATCTATCCCTAGGGGCAATAGTATATTAATTCTTTAGTATAGGTTTACTAGAAGCTCCTAATAAACGCAGATACTATAACACTAATATTAAAGTAGCTGTCTAACAGGTAGCTATAGGTAATTACTGCTATTATAGGCTTTTACAGTGTAATTAGTATACAGCTAGAAATTAGGCTATCTTACTTAGCTGTTAACAGTCCTATATTAGTAATAAACTTGCTAACTAAGGTGCTTATAATACCTGTGCTTTTAATAGTAGAGAGGGGAAATGCTTAATATAGCGTTAGGTTATAAGTATAGGTCTCTTCTATAGTCTGTTCCTTAGTTACTAACCCCCTCTCTAGCTCTTATTAGCCGCCCCTAAAAGGCTCGCAAGGCTCTTAGTAAGGAGGCTATTAGTAACTCTAATAATAGTTTAACCTCTCTATTAGTCTTTTTAAGGACTTTACGTTTTACTAGTTAGGTGCTAACCTCTTTTTATACCCCGTTTGCTCTTCTAGCTAGCTTTACTAGGATTAATAATAAGGAGGAGGACAAGTTTAATAGTTTCTTAGCAAGTAATTTTAATAGGTTTTTAGAGGAGGATACTACTGCTAGCGCAGAGTAGTTAGGTTTTCTTATTATTTTATTCTTAGCTTTATTCTTTAGGCTCCTTATACTTATTTTAATATTAAGATAGTTAGAGTTAAGTAATATAATCTTACTAACTGCGTATTATAGGTCTAGTGTTATATTATAGGTAATTAGGTATATAGTTGCCTAAGGAAATTATAACTTACTACTAATAATTACCTATATTTACTATATCTTACTAATATAGCAGTAAGCTTATAATATTTTCCTAAGGGAAACGCTAGGGCATAAGTAAAAGAGGCTTCTTAGGTACTAGTACCTATAACTATAAAAGGACATTAATATCCTCTTACCCTCCTTCTTTCCTCTACCTTACTACCTCCTTCTTTTCTTAGCTAAATTCCCCTTATTAACTTCTTCCCTAACCTATACCTCCCTATAATACTTACTTGCACTTATAACCTCTATTAACTTTAGTACTAGCTCTACTACCTCTAGCATAGGCAGTAATAAGGGCAGTAGTAGTAGTAGTAAGAAGAATCCTTATAGTAATAGTCCCCTAGGTTATAGTAATATTAACTTAGACCTTTATAGTTACCCTTCTAAGACTATAAAGTAGTTTATCCTTAAGTAGCGTTTATATCTCTCTTTCCTTTTGTGTTTTCCTTTCTACTAACCTCTAATAGTTTATTAAAACGCTAATAAGCCTCTTAATACCCTTAGCGTTTACACCCTGCAGTGCTTTATCTAGACCCTCTAGTATAATAGTGTCCTATTGCCTGCTTACCTACTCCCCCTTACTGTTAATCCTAATAATGTAGAGCATAGTCTAGCTGCTTAAGGCTAGCTTAATATCTAACCTAGAGTAACTATTCCTAAGTTCTTTAGCATAGGTACTTATAATAAGCCCTTAGCCTACAGCTTCTATAAGACTAATATAGAGGTAATTATTTAACAGATAGCTGCTAGAAACTTTAAGCATACTAGTTACTTGCGTTACTCTTACTGCACATCCCCTAGTTAAGGTTCTTTTATCTTTAGTAGCTATTAATAGTTATACACCTCTAATAATTACTTATTAAACTATAGGGCTTATAATAATTATGCTTATAATAGAAATGCTAACTACTACTCTATATATTATAAGTATCCTTATCTTCCTTCTTTTTTTTCTATCTTCTAATTATCCTATATAGGGCGTCTAGATAGCGACCTCTTGCAAGATATGGCTAACAACTTCTTATCTACCCTAGTATCTACCTCTTATAAGTTAGCACCTATCTTATCTAAGAATAATACCTTAACCCTAGTTTATTATTAGAATACTAGTTTGTAGGTCTCTCTACTAGGCTAGATAATTACTCGTTCCTATACTGCTAGTAATAGTAATAAAGGTAGTTCTAATAAGGCTTTAGTCTATAGTAATAGTTCTAACTATGTCTCTAACTCTAGTACCTTCTAAGGTTTCTCTAATATAGGTAGTCCCCCTTATAAGTCCTGTTATAGTTCCCCTATACAGACTAGAGGTTCTACTTATAGTAGTTTGCCTATATAAGTTAACAGTCCTTTAGGACATTACTATTATACTAGCACCCTTTCCTAAGTTACTAGTCTACCTAAAAGCTCCTTATCCTCCCGCAAGGGAAAGGGCAAGAAGGATAATAAATCTAGTAAGAAGTAGGGTAATCTATTAACTAGCAATAAATTAGGGTAACCTTTTAGGCATTCTCCTTAGTAATAGCTTCCTTTAGGTAGTATTTTGCTTTTCTTAATTAGGCCTTAATGCCCTGCAACAGTCCTTTAAGACTATTTGCCTTCTACTCCTTTCTTAACTATATTATTAATATCTAGCTATAGCCTATTTAAAAGACTTTTCCTTTTTTTAATATTCCTACTGTATAATTCCTTATTATAACGCCCTATCCCTATTTACAGCTTACTACTAACACCCCCTCCCCTTTCTTTTTCTTAGCTAACTCCTAGCTAAGACCTACTTATTAGACTTGTCTAATAAGTTATTAGTGTTATCCCTCTAGATTAGCAAAGGTCTGCGCAGTATAATTACCCTTAGTAAAGGTGCTCTCTATTAATTTAGGCTAACTACTATTATAGGTTCTATTATTACTTTATGTTAATGCTCTATTAGCCTTAACTCCCTATAGTTTAATTCCTAATCTTTAGTTAGATTATAATGTTATTGTCTTTAATTTCTATCTAGGTTACTACTATATAGCCTAGGGTAAATTATCGTAATTAGTGCCTTCTTATTATAAGTTCTTATCCGTCTAAGTAGCTGTTACCCTTTAATACTAAGATCCTATTATATAAACCTCTTTAAGTAATTACTAGTAATTATACTCTAAAAGGGCGTTCTATCTATGTCCTCTAAGTAGTAATATAAGTTAGCTAGGCCTTTGCGCCTAACTTAGTAAGGTCCTAACTATTAATTATTAAACTTCCTTACTAACGTTATGTCCTTCTCCCTTACTAAATTCTAAATAAGCACTAGGTTACCCTCCTAAAAGCCTGCTACATGCAGGTCCTTTATTACATTCTATTCCTCTATTACCTGCATTCTTAGTTAAATACTTCTTCTAAGCGCCTCTAATATATCCTTATTCTAGAACTCTAATTATTAGGCTCTAACCGCAAGTATGTTAGATATTAACTAGATCTTATTCTATAGAAGGCTTTGCTAGGTTAGCACTAGGAGTTCTATTAGCAGAATTAGATTCTAGCCTAGAACTAGTTGTATTAGTAAGTATCTAGTACTCCTTCTTATACTTACCTAATTAGCCTATAAGACTGTACATAATTTATTAACCTATTATCCTCTAAGTTTTACTAACGCAGTAACTAGTTATTAGTGCCCTCTCTTAATTAGGCCTTAGGCCTTTAAATTATAGGCTAATGCAACTACTATTATAATGCTAAACACCTTTATAAGTATTTTAACTACCCCTTAGTTCTCTAATCTGCTATTAACTAACAGCTTTAAGAAGGTACCCTACTAATAAATAACTTCTTTATATATAAATTAAGCTACTACTAATAAGTTAGCTACCTTTAGTACCCTTGCTTTAGCCTATTCTAATGCATATTTGCGTGCTATAATAAGATATTTAGCGCCTCCTTAGCCCTTTAGTATGTAGGTAATATTAACTATCTACTAGTCCTAAAGGGCCTTTATAAAAGTAGTATAGAGTTGCGTTTATATATAATAGCCCTGCTTCCTTTAGCAAGTATTATAACTAGCAAGCTATTATTAGGTAGTTCTATAAAGCCCTTCCTACTAATATTAAAGCAAGAGAGCTGCAAAGGTTGCCTAAATCCCCTAATAGGCAAGCTAAGTATGCACTTCTTCTACTAGGGCTAACTAAATATTAGGGTTATTAATAACTCTACAGGGCGTAATATTCCTTAATGCCTTCTTAAATAGGTATCTGCCTCTCTTAAAGAAACTTTAAGCTTTCCTCTAAAATTATTACTTCTTCTTCCTATTTAACCTAGCTAGATAATTTATTATATAGAGGTACTAAGTAATCTCTTCTAATCCTTCTAAATAGGTGTTATAGAGTATGTAAGGTAATAGCACTTGCTCCTCTCCTATATTTACTACTCCTTGCTCCTCCCCTTTCTCTATTATAGCCTTAATAAATAGTTCTAGGTTTTCTTTATCTAGCTTTAATAGCTGCTATCCTTTAGACTAAGAGTATTGCGACAGAGCATTAGTAATAGTATTCTTCTTCCCCTTAATATATTAGATCTTAAATTCCTAGAAAAGGATTGCAGCTAGCTACTAGTTTATTACTAAGCTAGGGAGGTCTGTTAATAACCTGTTAAGTTAAGAGATAAGTGTTTAGGCATCTGTCTTAATTATAAATTAGGCTCTATAGAGGTAGAGCTAATACTTCTTTAGTACCTATAGGACTGCCTTATACTTAAGTTTAGTAGAGTGCTATTATAATTATTCCTTAGACTATAGGGTACTCTTAAAATAGATAGGGTGTTGCTAGTTATCCTCTCCCTCTTATTTAAGGACAGCCCTAGCACTAATCTTACTAGCATCTACGTACAGATATACTATACGCCCTAATTTGCAGTTAAGGTAGGCTAATACTAGTAGTAAAGTAATTACCCTTTTAAGATTATTTATAGCCTTCTCTTAGTTTTCTCCCTATTCTTATAGCGTATTCTTGCGTAGTAGTTAGAATAGCAGCACTGCCTAGAATGTAAAGCTAGGGATCTACTATTAGTAATATACATAGATGCTAATAAATTATTAAACCTCCTTTACGCTCTTATAAGGGGGGTATTTTAATATCTTCTCTACTTTCTTACCCTTAGGGTATTAGCTATTACTATTAACTTTATAGCTAATAATCCTAAGCTGCTCTACTCCCTAAAATAATTTTAGGCCTAAGATTATTACTTCTGCTTATTTAATGTCTGCTAGCACGCGGTTAATCTGCTGCTAGTATTTAAGCACATATTATTAGACGCCTAGCCGCGCAAGTTTGTTGCTATACCTTAATTAGGGCCTGCCTGCTGCTACATTATTAATAAAAGGCGCTGCGTTAGGAAAGTGTTCCTTAAGGATCTTTATTACTGTCCTAATAAAGGCTTATACTAAGTTTATTATACCTATTAGTAGGGTATATTAACAGACTAAGCCTATTAGCGTTATAAAGGCGGTTATATCCTAGCTCTTAGTATAAAGGGGCAGCTAGTTATAGCCTAAAAAGAAGTTAAAAAGGGAATAGATAGCTTAATTAGTAAGTCTCTCTAAGAATTTATTAGCTAATAGTAGCAGGTTTGCGTCCTAGATAGTATAGCTGTTTAGGATCTAGGCATTATTAATTAATTAGTAGGTTCTAGGTTGTTTCTTTAGCGTTAGAAACTATAGGTTACGATACTAACTATTAGCAAGTTTAAGGGGGCCTTGCTTAATCCTCTCCTAAATTATCTTAATAGCAACGCGCTCTAATTATTAGGGACATTAAAAGCCTTTCTCCTGCTACGCATTATAGGGTTTAGTATAAATCTTATATAGCAGTTAAACGTTAGGATAGATAGTAGTTATCTTAGAGAAGTCCTAGGTAATTACAGCCTCCTAATTAAACATTAGCTTATAGAGTAATTCTATTTCCTTTAGCTATAGATCTTTACTAATATGCATGTTTTTTAGTCTTACTAGCGTTAATTAAGTGCCCCTTAGGAAAGAGACGTGGCGCTGCTTAAAGATATTATTATAGGGTCTAGGAATATAGGGCTTAGTACTATCCTTTACTACCTATTACGCGATTGCACGCTATTACTAATCTAGATAGCTAAACTCTATTAGTGCATCCTCTTATAGCTTATCTATAGGCTAGACCTTCTGCGCTACTATCTTATACAAAGTATTTACTTCTCTGCTCCTAATCTACTTATTAAAGACGCGTTAGGCTGCTGTACGTTATTACATTTCCTCCTGTATCTCTATAAGGTTACGCTTAAGATTATCTTCTATTTCTAAGTCCTTATAAAGGATTATTAATTTATCCTCTAGGTTTGTTTAAACTAAGTATACCTCCCTAGTAGATATACTTAGTTTCTATTTCCCTAAGGCTTATTTAGTACTGCATTAATAATTAGTATAAGATCTATCCCTAGGAATAATACCCTTATATTACCCTTTAGCGCCTAGATTTTATATTTACAGCGTCTTATAGTTAAGAATTCTAGTAATAGTCTTACACTCGCACAGAATAGTGTTCTAAAGAGGAGGGCCTATTAAAGGTTCCTTACTACTTAAAAGTAGGTTAGGATAATAATCTAACTAATTATTACTAGGACTAACTAGCAGGTGCTAACAAAGGGATTAAGCCTACTATCTGCTAATATTATTCTAGTCCTTTAGCTTAGGGGTAGATAATCCTAAGTAATATCCTTAATCTAGAGGTTAAGTGCTTAGGCTAATGCTAGCCTAATTACGTTTAACTGTAAACCTGTATTAAGCAGCCTATGGGCTATATAGCTATAGATGCTAACCTAGTAAATAGGGATCTCTCCTTAGATCTTTACTATCTAGTGTTAATATTCCTAAGCATCCTAACGCGCTATTATTATCTCTCTATCTACCTCTTTATAGCTAATATCCTCTTAGTCTAGGTTATACTATTAGAAGATACTAAGTTTACTAATATAACCCTAGCTATACCCCCCTATAGCCTCCTTAATTATGCTTACTTTACTACTACCCCCTTAGTTTAACAGGCTTAAATAGTTCCTTGCTAATGCTAGTATTTGCAACGTTGCATTAATAATACTTAACTATAAAAGTAAGGACGCAATAGTAAGGCCTTAGACCTCTTAGGATAACGCTGCGCCTACTAGGGTGTTAACGTTTAATAATTAGAGAAAGTCTACTAGATCTTAATTAGATTAGGTAGTAACTATTCTACGTGTTTTTTAAGGCTTTGCTAGCAGGGCGCTTATGCTATGTTGCTCTTATTAAGGTGCAGCTAATTCTGTAGGATTATCTAGTTCTATACTCTAAGGATCTATTATAGGCGCAGAGGCGCGTTATAATAGGATATTACTATTAGCTATTAAGTCCTTTATACTTAGGGGAGGTGCCCCTAGGTACACGTTCTTTATACGCGCCTTTAGTAGTAGTTTTTATACCTAGGCGTCCTTAACCTAGCTATTCCTATCTATTAGAGACTAGCTCCTTATTATGCTTTGTGTAGCAGTATATACTATAGCGCCTTTAGTTAGTTCTTTAGTTATAGATTATAAGAAGCAGATAGCCTTTTAGAAGTCTTTAATTATTTATTACTAATAGTTAGTTATAGTGTCCTAATGTTTAGCATTATGCGTTTTAGCACTTAGCTCCTGCTTACAAAGGCCTAGCGCTACTAGCTTCTTAAACCTATCTGCATAAATAACTTTAGCCCTGTCTCCTATCTAATTATTAGAGATATTCTAGTAGTCCTTAATGCATTTGCAGAGCTATTAGAGTAACTCCCTAGGCCCCTAGGGTAGTTATCTAGGAAGCTTCTCTTAAGGCGTAGTCTATCTACTAAAGAAGTATTACTACTATCTATTTTTATCTTGTTAGTTATAAACCTATCTATTTGCTTTTAGGCCTAATATGTGCTTGCAGTTCTAAATTATATGCCTAACCTCCCTATAGTATTTACAGACGTCTCTTTAAACCTCCTAATTCCTTACTACTTCTATATCTGCGTTTAGATTTATTATAGAGGTAAATAATAATTAGAATATCCTATCTACCTATTCCTAGTGCAAGGTAGGTCTAATAAGGGCGCGCTAGGCATAATGCTAATTTATAGGGTTTTTAAAGCTTTATTTAACGTTAGGTACAGTCTTCTAATGCAAGAATTCTTATGCTATTAAGGCTATGCCTTTTATTAAATTATAGAGTTTTATAATCTAGGGGTTAACATTTGTAATTACATTAGCAACTGCTAATATTCCTGCAGGTAGGTTTATTATTAGCTTAGTTAACTCCTGTCCTAGCGCACTAGTAATAAGCGGGTTTTTAAGAAGTCTTATCCCTAATACTTAATTATAGCAGCGTTAAACATAATTAAAGATTAGCTCTAGGTAGAAGGTTGTTACATTGTTAATATCTAGCTTATCTAGTATAGAAAACGCGACTAACTATTAATTACTTAGGTCTAATCCTTAGTAAAACAGGCTCCCCCCTTTATGCGCTATTACCTTATTCCTTGCAAGGGCTATCTAAAAGTTAACTATAAACTAGTAATAGTACTCTAAAAGGTTAACTCTAGGTTGTCGCCTAGCTATCTAGGCAACAAAACTATTTAGGTACGCCTAAGTTCCTTTCCTAGCACTATTATCTGCATACTAAAACCTCTTCTTTAGGATAGTTTTAAAGGCCTCCTATAAGACATAATTATATAAATATTCTAGGATTATCTAAATAAAGTCTAACTAAGTCTATTTACAGAAGTATAGCATTCTATCCTTCTAATCCTTAGCCCCCTAACAGGCTTTAGCGCATGTAAAATTATATTAGTCTAGGAACTCTATTATATTTACACCTAAGAAGCGTAGGGCATTACTATTTATTAGGCTAAGTTTAATAATTACCCTTTACTCCTAAAGTCCTTCTGTTGTTAGCAGTACTAGCATTAGCGTAGCGCTAGGCTCTTAGGATACTAAAGGTAGTTTAACTAGCTAAGGGTTAGGGCCTATTTCTTTTTCTTTACCCTCCCCTAATAGAGCACTGTTATCTAAGGCTTCTAACGTATCCTTATAATTCTTCCTGCAACTCTAATTATCCTTTAGCACCTATAGCCTAGATACTAATAGGCTAGTTAACCTTAAGGGGGTAGCTATATCCTTTACTAGTTTTAGGATTGCTAGTACGTAGTCTTTTAGCGTAGTTAATAGACCTAACATCTTCCTGCAGTATCTAGTTGTTCTAGAAATAGTAGGTTAGGCAATAGTCTTTTAATATTATTAGAATAAAAGATCTAAAAGGTTTCTAGAAAAACACAAATAACAGTGTTAGTAATAGGTTAATAGATCTCTTCTAACTATTCCTGCAGTTATTAATTATTATCTTCCTGTTATCCTAATCTTGCTTTGTTACAGTCCTTCTATCTCTCTTTCTTTAGCCTTTCTTTACCCCTTATTATTATTATTTTTTTTTAGCCTACTATTCTATCTGCTAATGCAACTCCTTATTACATTAATTTATCTTATCTAATACCCTAAGGCCTTCTTAGTATAGCCCCTTACTACTTAGTAGTTAGCTCTTAGCGCCTTACTAGTACCTGTTCTTTTACTTACCTTAAGTAACTTACTTGCCTTAAGTAGATCTCCCTTTCTAATATAACGCCTTATTATCTCCTATTATCTACTAAGTCCTTATTAGTATCTGCTAAGTTTTACACTAGTTTTAACTATCTATCCTTAGTTAGTTTATTGCATTTGCCTTCCTACCTAAGGCCTCCTAATAGTAATCCTATATAGGGCCTCCCTAATAAGCCCTTATTATAGTCTGTTATTATTATTCTTCTGTTTACTGTTCTTAAGGTTTCCTCCTTTATCCTGTTTAATAGACTGTTAATAGCCCTATAGGCTTTGCTAAAAATTGTAGTAGTGTATAGGTGTTAGGGGGTTCTTAGCTAACTTGTAATTAAATAGTCTAAAGTAAGATTAAATAGTAACGCAAAATCTCTATATAACAATGCATAATTATAAAAGGAAATTACCTCTAACACCTATCTATACCTATAAAACACGTAATCGCGCTAACGCTATATTTACTAGCTACGTCCTAAACTACGATTGCACCTCGCTAATTACCTAACTACCTATTAACACCTAATCAGGTGTTGTCTTGCCAACACCCCTTTACTACACTACACTAACTTAATAATTTATAATCTATAGAAAGCTCTATAGATCCCTAGATAGAAGTTTATCTACTTCTTTAGAGTAGTATAAATTCTCCTTTATTTTATAGATAAATAGTTACTAATTAATTAATCTTTATACTTAATTATATAGTCTTTACTTTCTAGCTTATATTCTCCTTTATAGTTATAAGCCTAGCGCTTTAAGAATATAGTATTATTTCTCTCTATATAACCTTATTAAGCTAGCAAAGTGTTACTAAGCCGCTCTATATTAATTTCTTAACTACCCTTAAAAAATCTCTTAATAAAACTATTTAAACTAAACCCTTCCCCCTTTCCTCCCCCCTCCTTTCTCTCTAAACGCCTTATTAAGCTGCGCATATTAATCCTCCCTTTATCTAATAATTATAATAAATAAAAGGATTCTTATTACTAAAATATAACTGCGTAATTATATAAGCTAGCTATATTAGTTTATAAAGCTCTAATTCTATACTACCTAAAAAGGTATATAGGAAGAAGTTAATCTAGCAGCTAAAGATACTAAAACCTTTCTAGAATCTAAGCTACCTTGCCCTAAGCTCCTAATAAGTAACTTAAGCTAGGAGATTAAGGATTACTATAGTAAAGAGATCTAAGAATATTAGGCTCTATTACGTAAGCATACTAATAATATAGCTTATTATTAGTAGCTGTTAAAATAGATTAATATAATAGTAAATTATAAGATCCTTTACCCTATAATAATAGAAATAGTTAAATTGTAACGATATTCTACCTGTTACGTGCCCTGGCTAGATAAGGCCTAGGGAGGCCTCTAGGAGGACCTAGGCTACAGGGGTTACATAAGCCTTAGTATATAATTATCTTATCTCCCTTAAGTTCCTACTTAAGGATTTGTCTTAATATAATTATACACCTATACTTTTAGGCTTCCTATCTTAAAACCCCTTACATTTAAATCCTTCTTATTAAGATAGTTAGCCTTATTTAAAGTATTAATATAATTACCTAACTAATCTTATTACTTTTAAAATAACACTACTATTATGCCTCCTAAGCGCAGCACTAAGGGTAAGGAGCGTACGCGTTCTAGTAACAACCTAGCTATAACTAGCGGCTATAAGGGCGCGTAAGTAGTAGAGCATAAAATAGAATAAGATACCTAGTACGCTAGAGATATTATAAAAATAGATAAGGATAAAGGCTATAGCCTATTCTTACTATCCTTAGTGCTACCTACGCCTGGTAAGGAGCTGGATAATAGGCAGCTCGCAGGCGGGCAGGCAGTTAACCCTAAAAATATTAAAGGTTAACAGCCCTCTTTTACGCTAACGTTAGTTACTGCCGCACACAGCTTAGCTTACTAAGTTTAGCTAAGCATTAAGTATCTAAACGGGCAAGGCCCTTAAGGTAACTAAGCCTTAAGAGGTAATAGGGACCTACCTTAACCCTAAGCAGGTTAAAGCTCCCTATTAGGGGTTAACTAAGTCCCCTTAGGGGCTCCTAGATTAGCGCTAGAAAGGCACTGCACGGGTTAACTATCGTCTACTAGAGACTAGATAGTTAGGGAGTTACTTAGACAGCTAGCTAACCTAGAAGATAAGGGAGCATCTAAAGACTAAATTAACCTTATATAATAAAGGCTTAATTAGACTATTTAGGCCTTTAACCCTTAAGAGCCCCCTAGGCCTAACCTAAGTTAGGACCCTTTCCCTTCCGCGGCTAAAAGGGCTAAGAAGAAATAGAAAGATACTCTCCTTAAGATAAGAGATCCTCCCTAACTAAAGGGTAACAGACCTACAGCTGTAGAGGTTAAATAATAGGTTAAAGACCTTTATATAACCCTACAGGTAAACAAGTATAATCTTAATATAACCTATTAAGTAATATAAGCAGTCCTACTCCTCCTAGGTAATAGTCTACGCAACCTAATTAATAGTACTGTATAATTAGGGGAGATTATAAGCCTTACCTAATTAGTTATACGCATTACTAGTAAAACTTAGGACGCAGATTATATTAAGTATAATAACGCTATAGCATTTTATAACTATATCTAGCGTACGTTAGATACATAGATAGTATTTAACGCATTTATAATAACTTAGGCTAACTGTATTAACCTAAAACCTTACTATAACCTAGATAGTACCTAGCAGCACTAGGACATAATGTATTTTGTATAGAGCAAGCTCCTAGTTGCAATCTAGCGTTAAATAAAGATCTTAGGATGCCTATAGGACTATCTAGAAGACTACCTAACGTTTATAAAGCACATCTAGAACGCTAAGGAAGCTACTAGGGTATCCTATATAGGATTAACTTAGGCTACGTCTAATACTAACCTAGGCTAAGGGAAGCGCGTAAACTTAGGGAACTAACCTAATAATTATACGCCTAAGAAACCCTTTAGTTAGGGTTAAGGCATAAGCCCTTAAGGCTATAACCCTAACTATGCCTCTATGGGACTTTTCTAGGGGGGTTATAGGGGTAATCTAGCGCTAGACCTAGCACTATAAGGTTAGGAGGCTAGGAACTCTCGCCCTTACTAGCAAAATCGCCTACCTCCTCCTAATTAGCTAAAAAAAGACAAGCCCTAGTTGCTTAGCTATCCTACCTAGCACTAGGGCTAGAGTCTAATAGGATAAAACTCTGTATTATAGTTACAGTTACCCTAATACTTAGGAATAGTACAGAAATTATAGTAAAGGCACTATATAATAGTAGTGCGGAACTAAACCTAATTAGGTACAGATTAGCTAAGGACCTAAAGCTTAACGCCGTCCTATACTATTAGAAACTAGAAGTAAGCTTCTTAGACAAACACTTACTGCGACTATACTTAGCTTACAAGCTAATAACTCGCGTAAAAGATAAAAATAGGGTCTCTAAAAACACCCCTACCTAACTCTTCTAGGCTACTAAGTTTAAAGGTTATAACCTTGTCCTAGGGTATCCCTAGCTCTATTAGGCTAATCTCTAGATATAATTCTTAACTAGAGAATTTAAGTAGTAGGAACTAGAAGGAAGGGAAGAACGTGTTAGCCTCTATAACCTAGAGGACTTTCTTATAGGCTGCGTAATAAATAACTAAGTATACGTACTCTATCCTTAAGCCTATTAGATATAAGCTACTAATTAGACAGATATCTAATAGAAAAGGATACTCTAAGAGCTCTAATAGCCACCCTCTACTACTATAGGTAGAGGGACACTACCCTCTACTACTATAAGAGGAGCTAGGGGCGACGAGTATTTAGACTAGGCCCCTCCTAGGCTATAATAGCTTAAGGACTACCTTAAGGGGTTACTCTACTAACTTAAAAACTATATAAAGGACACCCTAGACTTACAGTAGCTACTATATATAGCACTAAGAAGAATAGTAGCGCATATCTACTATTAGCTACCTAAAAGAGCTATACTTCTACTAGGCATAACCTAGGCCCTACCTAAGTACTCTCTAATAGAGGACTTAGAATTAGAAACAGAGGGTAATAAAGATCTTAAAGGGATTCCTAAATAGGTTCTCCCTATAAAATAATGTTTTAGCAGTTAACACGCTAGGGTACTAGCATAAAACTTAGAGTATAATTACGCTATTAACCTAGAACCTAGCAAAATACCTCTAAACCTGCCTATCTATAATCTCTCCTATAAGGAGCTAGAGATCCTACAGAACTACCTTAAATTAGCCTAGGATAAGGGGTAGATCTGTCCTAGCAAGTTACTAGTAGGGGCTCCTATCCTATTTATACTAAAGGCAGATAGGACCCTTAGGTTATGTGTAGATTATTAGGGGCTTAATAAGATTATAATTAAAAACTATTATCTAATTCT
>MU005768.1:1224447-1274262 GCA_010093715.1 Pleomassaria siparia CBS 279.74 | reverse complement strand
TATTAGGCCCTTAGAGGCCTATTAGATTGCACTTGCGTAGTGTACTTAGATAACATCCTTATCTACTTAGAAAACAAGGCTAATTATAAGAGGCATGTGCTTAAAGTCCTAGAAAGACTAGATAAGTAGGGCCTGTACGCAAAGGCCTCTAAATACAGTTTTAAAATAAAGGAAGTAGAGTTTCTTAGCTTTATAGTTACTTCTAAGGGAGTTGTAATAGATTCTATACGCGTACAAACTATCTAGGAATAGCTAGAACCTAAGGGATACTATAATATCTAAGTCTTCTTAGGCTTTGCTAACTTTTATTATTAATTTATCTATAGATACTCTAAGTTAGTAAGGCCTCTAAACGACTATATAACAGCCGCGGCTATTCTGCCTATAATTAGTAGCTAACCTGCACCTAAAAAGAAGATAAAGAAGGGTCCTACTACCTAGCACAAGCCCTAGAGCTGGCTAGAGAACGTATAATTAGCGTTTCTAAGCCTAAGGGCTAAATTCTTAGAAGCCCTAGTGCTCTAACACTTTAATCTATCTAAACCTGTTATAGTATATATAGACGCTTTAGACTTTGTAATAGCTACAATCCTATTATAACCCTAGTTAATAAAGGTTATTATAGAGTAACACTAGAAGCTAGTAGCGTATTAGAGTTAGAAATTTAGGGGACTAGAAGTATAGTAGGATACGCATAATAAAGAGCTCTGCGCTATCTATAAAAGCTTCTAACACTAGCAGTAGTATCTTAAGTACGCCCTAGCTATAACCTAGGTGCTTACTAATTATAACAACCTAAGGTAGTTTATAACTACTAAGGAACTCTTATTAAAATAGGCGCGTTAGGCTAAGAAGCTTACATAATTTAATTTTAAGATTAAATACTGCCCTAGTAATTTAAACCCTATAGATAGGCCTTTATAAAGGCCTAACTACGCAAAAGGGTTTAAAATAGGGGAAGCAAAGGCTATCTATAGTGCTATACTCCCTACCCTTTAAAATAAACTCTAAGTCTAGGCAGTTTAAATAACTAGAGCTACTACATCCGCTTATAATTAGGTTACGGACAGTTCCCTTTCTAGGGGTAATTTAGGGATACCCTAATCCCCTTAGGTTAAGGAACTAAATATTACTAGTTTAGATATCTATAGTACAGCGCTAACTACTAGCAATAAGTTATAATTAATTAGCACTCTATCCCCTACTAATCTAGGGACTAATAATTAACTTAGAGGACAGACTAGAGATACAGAGCTTACTAATGCCTTTATAAAGCACGCCTAAGTATCCTAATTAATAGTACTGTTAAGGCTTATAAATAGAGCTACGCAAGCTAAAAACGCCTTTACTCTAGAAGTTCTAGAACGCCTTAAAGACTATATCTAACTTATACAGGAGATAAATATAGCCTATCCTATCTATGTGCGCTAGACAGAGATATTAAACGCGGGCAAGGTAATAGAGGATTATTAGGCCTTTAACTTAAAGAAGATCCTCTGTAGAAATAGTAAAGTATAAGTGCTAGAGGAGAAGAACCTCTGCTTTGCAATTATAAAAGCAAATTATAATAACCCCCTTAGAGGTTACTACAGCGTAGAGAAAACGCGCAAGTTACTCTAACGCAAATACTATTTACCTAGCATTACAAAGCTAGTTAAGAAGTATATCTATAAGTACCTAACCTATTAGTTATTTAAGATTTAGAGATATAAGCTATAGGGTACACTAGAATCTATTAAGCCTACGCGTAAGCCCTAGAAATACTATATAATAGATTTTATAATAGACCTCCTAGAGTTAAAAAATTCTGCAGGTAATATATATAACGCTATCCTTATTCTTATAGACAGGTTTATAAAGTATGCTTAGTACCTTCCTATACGCAAAATAATTACTTCCTAGGCACTAGCTAACTTAATTAAGACTAGGTGTTTCCTTAAAGTAGATAAGCTAGAGATAATTATTACTAATAGGGGAACTGTTTTTACAAGCTAGTTCTAGTCTAATCTATGCTTCTATTTAAAGATTAATTACTGCTTTAGTACGGCGTTTTACCCGCAGACAGATAGTTAAACAGAGAGGTAAAACTAGGAAATAGAGTCCTATTTGCAGATGTATATAAATTACTAATAAGATAATTAGTGCAAGCTACTACTATACGCAGAGTACGCCTATAACTCTAAGAAACACTCCTCTACTAGTGCAGCACCTATCCTGTTAGGATACAGGATCTAACTGTTAGGGTAGGATAGGGTATTAGTAGATAACTACTAGCTAAGGCTAAGAGAGGACATATAGAATCTAAAAGGAGACTTAAAAGAGCTCTAATAACAGGCTTAAGCCTACTTAAAATAGTAGAGGGAGTACTAGGAAACTGTAAGGGAGTGCCTCCTTAAGGCTTAACGCTATTAGAAGAAGTAGTATGACTAGAAGAGGGGCAACAGCAAGCTAGGCACAACTCCTTAATATTACAGGAAGGGCTAGGAGGTAATCCTATAAGCTACTAATATTAGGATAAAGAGACTGTTAAAGAAATTTAATATAAGATATCTAGGGCTGTTTAAAATTATCTAGAAGGTAGGTAAGCTAGCGTATAAACTTGCACTTCCCCTATTTATAGCTTAAGTATACCTAGTGTTTTACGTATCTATAATTAAGCCCTAGTAGGCACTAGATTATAGCCTAGACTTCTACCTAGGACTAGTTTAACACCCTAAGATAGTTAGGGATAAATAGGAGGTAGAGGCTATCTTAGGCTACAAGAACGTAAAAGGAGAAACCTATTTCCTTGTTAAATAGATAGGATAGGCACAGGAGGACGCCTCCTAGGAGCCTAAGGGTAATCTTAATAACTCTAGAGATATTATTACTAAATACTAGGCTACGGGTCCTAAATCCTAGGGAAGAAGGCAGATACAGAAGCGCTAGGGGCGATAGTTACTAGATTAGGCCTAGGAGTTGCCTAGAAAACGTATAAAGAGGATATTAGCACCTATAAATCTATAAGCAGATAATTAGGGAGCTAGAAGGAGGGGAAGAAGGTAGTTAGTTATTTAAATAAATCTATACCTAAGTCGCATAAGTGCACTTATAACACCTTAGATAATAAGAAAAAGTAAAGATTATACATAATATTTACTAGTCTATACACCTAGAACGCCTAAAAAACTATCTATAGGACTAGAAACCTAGCAGCTTTATACTAACTAGGCCTTAAAGACGTTCTCTTTACTTAAAGGGCTAGTAGGGGAGGTTTGTATATCCTCTATTACGCTAGAGCCTCCTATAGGAGTACAGAAGGTATAAGTAGGAGTGTCCTTAACAGTAAGCTATAGCTTCTTACGCTAATAAATAAGGGATAAGGGGGAAGCTAGATTAGGGATATCTAACCTATACTAGTAGTAACGCTTCTCTGCATTATAGAGATTACCCGCCTTAGTAAAGGGCAACTCTATCTTAGGCGATACTACTTAGTTAGTAGGCAGATAGAGCCCTACGCTACCTAACCCTATTTATAAATATTAGCTAGATTATACTTAGAAAGCATATAAATATGTACCTTAAACTGCTCCTAGTTATAATTAGCTAACTTTAGTTGCTCTGCATACTACTAATTAGTTATTAAGCTAGAGGCTTTTGCCTAACGGCTTACGTACGCCGTATAAAAGTCCTTTAATAATTTTAACCTAGTAGCATACTTAGTAACTAAGTCCTACGCCTACTACTATGCTTTTAAGGCGCGAATTACCTCTAGATTATCCTTAGGTTAGCCTTAGAGGAGATTAACGGCGTAGTCTTTACAAAGGGCGCGCTTAATAAAGAAAGTAAGGACGTTAAAAGCTTAGCGCTATAGTAGGGAGGGCTATAAGTCTGTTAATTAAAAAGTTCTACATGTAGAACTAATATACTTATAGGCAAATAGTTGCTAGTAGCCTGCTTTACACACCTATTATAAGGACTTATAGGGCGGGCTTAATAGTATATAGAGGCAGCAGCGGCCTGCAAATCCTCTATAAGAGAAGGAACTAAGCTCTTCCCTAACTTCTAAGGAACTAGTTAGCAGCTAAATTATACCTAGGAAGGCATAGGACCTACCTTCTTGCAGAAGGGATTAATGCAAAGCTAGCACTACTCTCTTATAATAGGCGGCTAAGGGGTAAGGTGTAGCAGGAGCCTTAATACTGCTAAGGGGATAGGCGCGTTAGATATATTGCGCAAATACGACATAGTTAATAAGTAAGGCTAGAGGAGTTAAAGGAGTTAAGAAAATGTCTCTTTATATACTTACTAGGTAGTAATTGCGACGCGTAGGGGCTACTAACCTCCTTATAATAAAGGACTTATAAGTTTAATTAAAGGACTTATAAGTTTAATTAAAGAAAAATAACGCATAAAGGCTATCCCGCTAATTAGATCTATCTATAAAAGGGATTTACTGCAACTAATACCCCTTATAAAGGAAGATACTAATATTATGCGTTAGTAATAAAAACCTTATCCTACACTGTATATAAGGATAAAGGAAGAGAAAGTTATAAGCAGGGGCGCAAACGCACTAGGAGACCTTAGGATTATAGTTAGGTTAACCTTGTTAGACCCTAAGCACTTAATATCTAGTAACTATAGTTAAAAAAGGGATATAAATAACCCTTTATAAAGCCTAAGAGCTTATAAAGAGAACTAGGCATTACTATAAACCTTCCCTACTGCATACATGTAGTAGGAAAGTTATTAGGACACGCAAACGCCTTAGATAGGCCCTAGGAGACCCCCTAATAGGTTGCGGAGCCTTTCTAAGGGACGTAAGACCTAGAAACTACAGTTTTAAAATATTTATAGTAAAGTTATTACCCTAAATTAGCAGTGCGCTGTTATTTGCGTAATATTAGGGGGATAAATTAATAGAGTTATTAGATATCTTAGAGATACGCTAAACAGCAACTAATAATAAGGAATTTAGGATTAGGATAATCCCTAATAAAGGGGGGGGCAATGTGACGATATTTTACCTGTTACGTGCTCTAGCTAGATAAGGCCTAGGGAGGCCTTTAGGAGGACCTAGGCTATAGGGGTTACATAAGCCTTAGTATATAATTATCTCGTCTCCCTTAAGTTTCTACTTAAGGATTCGTCTTAATACAATTGTACACCTACACTTTCAGGCTTCCTATCTTAAAACCCCTTACATAAATAGAATAAAACTATAACCTAGTCTCTTATCTAATACCTATAGAAAAAGCTTACTCCTACTAACGCAAGCGCGGTAAATATTATTTAGGCCTAATATTAGAACTATCTAGAGCTTGCTAAACGTAGAATAGTTAATCCTATAACTTAGTTTAGAGAATAGAGTAACTTATATTAGAAGGCTAAAAATTATAAAATTAATAACGTTAAAGGGTAGCTTATAATTAAAGACTTCCTAAATATATTAGTAGTAAAAGTTGCCTCTAAATAGGCTTAAAGGCAGCTTTAATAGCTTATCTATAACTCTGTTTTTGCAGCTAGGTTAGATTTACTAATAATTATATAATTTAGTAAAGTTTTTTCTTTACTCTTCTATAACTAAGAAGTTTATATAATTATAAGAACTCTTAAGATCTTTATAAGTATTAGCAGAAACCTAGCTAAATAGATAAATAATTAGCTACTAAAATTAGACTGTAAACTAAAGAATACAGCTAAGTACCTCTATTAACCCCTAAGGACTAAGGTCTATAACTAGCTACTAGATAATTATTAGAAGCTTAAAACTATAATAACTAGAGCTCTACTCTAAATAGATAAAAGGATAAAGAAAGTTATCCTTATAAGGCTTACTAAGCCCTATTTTAATACTCTTAGAATTACCCTAAGTAAAAAAGGAATAAATATCCCTTTTAATAATTCCCTTAAATAGATTAAATTCCCTAGAAGTATTACTGCAGCCCTTATTAATCCTATGCTTTTATTTAATAATACTATAAGATTAGGGGTATACTCTACTATAAATATTAATACTTACCTACTCTCTTAATATACTATACTAGATAATAGGGCTGCACTCTATCTTATTAATACTAAAGACCTGCTTTTACCTAGATTATTTAAGAAGACTTAGGGTATAAAATATATAGAAGCTAGCACCTAAGCCTTCCTAATCTTAGAAATAGGTACTTAAGTAATTAAAAGAGCACTAAATAGTACTAAAGGACTAAAGTTAGAAGATCTTACGCTTATAGATGTTGCTATTATTAAAGGATTCTACGTAAATATTATATTAGAAGCTTATCTCTAGTAGAAGGGTATATAATACTTAGGATTAGATAATACTATACGCGTAGGTAACTTAGAATTAAGCGTAGTGCTTACTACTCTTATGCAGAAATATAACCTTACTTTTATTAAATATAAACCTATTACCTTTTATATTCTTTTTATAAGCGTAATCCTATTATATAATAAACTATAATTATAGGTAACCTACCCTTATAAGAATATAGAAAATCTCTAGTATACGTAATTAAGATACCTAGGCCTATAAGCTTTAAAAGCTTTAGTAATAAAAGCTAGAAACGTATATATTAATAGGACTTTATATAATTAATATAAGTACTACGCAATAACTTATATAAAATAAGTAATCTTTTAAGGACCTAAGAAATAATTACTATAACCTTATTAGCGTATTATATAGGACCTTTTTAATATACCTATAGGTATGCTTAGAGAATAATAGATCTTCCTGCTTAAAGAAGAATATAGTAGTAAGATCTATATAAAAAGTCTTTAATCTAAATTACTGCTAGATATTATAAGGATTATCTAGATTTTCTAAAGCTTTATATAGGCTAAATATAAGCTTAGGATAGTTAAGGTTATATAAGATAATAATACTATAACGCTCCCTTAGCATAGTAAATTAGACTATTAGAAATAAGTAAAAGGTTATAGGATTAAGATTAAGAGCTTACTACTATACACCTATAAGCCTAATAGAAGAGCTAAATAAGTAGGGTAAGAAATAATTATAAAGGCTATTAAGATGCAGATTAGCATAAACTTACCTAAAAAGCTTTAGCCTAAGGTAGTAAACGCTATAGTATAGCTATATAATATAAGCCTATTATACGTATATAACCTAAGATTACTAAACAAAGTACTTAATAATTAGTTCTATTAGTATTTCTAATAGTATTAGCTAGAGCATATAAGAAGTATAATAGCTAATCTACGCCTAGACTAGAGTAGCGTATACGCGTATAGGTATTGCGCGTATCCCTTAAATAAAGAGTAAGTAGCTAAACGTAATAAAAGAGAATTTAAAATTACCCTAAAGGGTTATATTAGATATTTAGTTAGATATAAAGCTTCTAATTTATACTAAATATAAATCCTAGCGCTTAATTAAGTAATTACTATATAAAATGTAATATTTAATAAGACTTAATTCTTTAAAGAAAAGGGTAAAGAGCTATTTAAAGAGAAAGTAATTAAGGTAGTGTATATTCTTATAAAAGATATAATTAGTAATCTAGGTAAAGCGTTTAAGCTAGTGCCTATATAAATACCTAAGTAAATAAGTATAGTAGATCTTCTAATACACCTAGGGTAATAGCCTAGGGATATAACTTCTAAAGAAACTAAGTAATAAGCTAGCTAGCCTAATACTTTAGTAGAAGTAGAAATAATAACTATATAAGTAATAGGTCTAGCTAACTTATTATAAAGAACTTACGTAAGGTAAAAGGATTATTATATATTACTCTTATTACTAGAGGTAACTCTTAAGCTAGGAGCCTTTAGTAATTATAGTATTATATTAAGTAAGCTAGATAATTAATAAGGTAATTCTTAGAAAGTGCACTCTACTAAAGAAGCAGATTTACCTTAATTAAGGGAGATTATTCTTATAGAGTAGGATTATCCTATTTCTTCCCCTACTACTTAGCCTAAGCTTATAACTTCTAAAGTATTAGCTAAAGTAAATAAAACTATACTTACTAGATATACTTAGTAAAAAAGGATCTTTAGTCCTATTACTTATGTAAGCTAGAGAACTTACAGGCAGGACCTTAAAGGTAATCTAAAGAGTAAAGAAAGTTAAAAGATTTATACTTTTACTATTACTAACTAAGAGATTATAAGGAATATAAAAACCTTCTTTTAAGGCTTATACGCTAAACTTTAGAGCTTATAACTAATAATAATGCACTTTATTATAGCTACAGCTCTATTTATAAAACTAGTAAGTATAAAAGATACTTATATATATAGAAGTAAGCTCCTAAAACTCCTAATAAAGTAAAAGGATCTCTATATATATTAATTTATAAAGCTCTTTATTAAAGCAGCGCTTAAGGAGATTAAGACTTATATAGAGAAAGGGACCTAGCAGAAGGTAGATTAATAAGGAGACTACTAGCTACTCCTGCTTAAGTAGGTATTTACGTATAAGACTAATAAAGATAGATATTTTATTAAGTATAAAGCTTAACTTATAGCTTAAAGGGATCTCTAGGTTATAGACTTACTTTAGTTAACGTATGCTATAACGCTTATAGCTTATTTATTTAGGCTTATAATAGTAATTACTATAGAATTTAATATAGAGATCCTATAATATAACGTAGTTAGCGCATTCCTAAATATAACGCTTGCTAATAATATAGTAGTTATTTACTAGCTCCTAGATAGCTTTAAGAAGCTAGGTAAAGTATAGAAGCTTAAGAGAGCGTTATATAGACTTTATAACTTACCCCTTCTATAGTATAAAGAGTTCTTAGGCATACTATAGAAGCTTAGGCTTATTATATTAAAAGAAGAGCTATGCCTTTTCTTTAATAAAGAGCGTTAGATTCTTCTACTATTCTATATAGATAATATCCTAATTATGTTTTATAAAAGCTATAAGAAAGAAGCACGCGTAGTCCTAGATAGGATTAAGGTATGTAATAGGCAAGGCTATAAGTAGCCCTTAGACTCCGCCCTTAGAAACACAACTTAGATTTACATCTTAGATAGATTATAAACTCTTAGAAACTTAGGACAGAGATATAATTATCTAGACTTAGGTAGAAGCTTACTTAGTATATATATATATATTCTATAGCTTAGAGCGTTACTCTGCTCTTTATTAAATCTTAAGTATTCTTATTAGACTATAAGCTCCTTAAGCTTAGCCCCTTATATAGATTTAATTAACTAATACCTTATACTAATAATAAAGGTTGCTTAGTATAATTCCTATTAATAATAGCGCAGAACGTAAATAATTAGGAGCTCCTTAGTAAGGCCTTATAACTAAGAAAAGAAGGAACCTTATAAAAAGATATTAGTTTATAACTAAGGGCGTACCTTACTTAAAGAGAAATTCTAGTAAATAAAGTAATAATTAAACTTACCTTACTTAATAAAATCCTTTAACTTAATAAGGAATAGAGAACTCTTAATAAAGAAGGACCTACTAATATTAATACTAAAGCTAGAATAAAGAGAATTAAAGAACTAATTACAGCTATATTAGTAGCTCTTAGGACCCTTACTTAGTCTTTGCTAACTCCCTTAGTAATACCTCTAATAGCAGCCCTACTCTTATTTATAAACCTAATAACTAGAGTAGTATTTAGAAAGCTTAAGATACTAGACCTAGCGTCCTTTAGTAGGGATTAATTAGACTACCTTAGATAGAAAATCTAGATAAAGAATAAGCTTTAGAGTAATACTAAGCTAATTAGGTACCTAGCAGACTATATATTTAGCTAATTAGAGGAAACTATAGCATAAATTATAATCTCCTAGGTTAACTATAATAAAAATAGTACTATAAAAGAGTTTTAGGAATTTTTAAATAAATAATTTACTAACTTATTAGCTAAGGAAAAGGCCTATAATAAACTTATACAGCTCTACTAGTAAAGTAAGGTTTCTTTAGTATAATTTAACTTAAAGTTTATATAGCTAGCGTTTAAAGCTAAGGAAGAAAAAAACTATACGTTACTAAAGAGCTATTACCTCTTAGTAATATAACTAGACCTTACTAATAGAATAGTTACTATATAACTACTAGATAGCTATATAATCTAAGAAATACAGGCCTAAGTTCTTAGAATTAAAGAAAATATATATTAGAATAAAGTAAATTTTAAAGGCTTAGTCTAACCTATAAAAGAAGGATATGCCTAGAATATAAATTAGGAACCTATAAAGGCTTATAGCTCTTAACCTAAAAAAGCTAGAAAGTAATAAGTAGAGTAGGTATTAAAAGAAGAACGCGCAAAGCGTAGAAAAGATAGTAACTACCTTTATTATAGTAAAAAGAGATACTTCTAGTCTAGATATAAGTTAACTCTAGCTAAGAGGCCTATTAGAGCAAGATTTAGATAAAGTAATAATGCTAAGAATAAGGCTAAAGGTTTAGCTAAAGAGTTTTCTAATAATTATTTAGAAAACTAGTTTCTCCTAGTAATAGTTGCTATTAGGAGAGGAATAAGAAGACCTAGATAGAATTAACTTAGAAGGAGTTTAAGAGGTTTTAATAGAGTTAGCTAGATAGTAGCCTAATTATAGTATACTTACTTATTAATAGAGAAAGTTTTACTTTAATACTAATTAATACTACTTACTTGTGCTATAGCTCTATTATAAATTAATTTATCTAGGATAATAATATACAGCGTACTAAATTAAAGAGAGAGAAATTAATTATAGGCTTTAAAGGAGGGGTTTTAAAACTTTTAGAAATAACTAAGGTAGAAGTAGATATTAATAGCTACTTAGAGACTATATTCTTATACATCTATTAGGATAAGGAATATAATATAATTCTAAGAAAACTATAAATAGGAAGGAATAAAGTTATGCTAGCGCTAGCTAAAAAGTTAATATTCTTATACTATGCTAACCTTAGAATTTAGAGCTAGAAAGGTTATTAGCTAAAGGAAAGTATAAGATAGGTAAGAGCCTTAGTATTTATAGCCCTTTCTTAAAAAATCTGTAAAACTACTAGATTTATAAAGGTTTTTACTACGTTAATAGCTAATATTTAAAGGGCCCTTACCCTAGAAAAGGAGTTAACTCTAAAAGAACTTAAGGCTTTGCTCCTAGATTTACTAAAGGACCTATTTTAATACTTCTCCTAGAAAAAATCTAATAAGCTCCTACTCTATAGAGGCCTAGTAGTAGATATAAAGATTAACCTAACTTAAGAAGGTAAAAAGGATGCTAAGATACTATAGGGACTATTATATAGTATATCTAAGAAAGAACTCTTAGTCCTTAAATAGTAGCTTACTACGTACCTAGATAAAGGCTTTATCTAAGTAAGCTATTTAAGCGCAGCTGCTTTAGTATTATTTATCTATAAACCTAGGAGTAGATTTTACTTCTGCGTAGACTACTAGGCTCTTAATATAATTATAAAGTAAGATTAGTACCTACTTCTATTACTAAAAGAAACCCTAAATTAGATTAGAAAAGTAAAATAGTTTACTAAAGTAGATGTAATTTAGGTATTCTATAGGATTTATATCTTAGAAGGTAATAAGTAGAAGATAGTATTCTATATAAGGTTTAGACTATATAAATTACTAGTAACTCTATTTAGATTAGCTAACGCACCTAGTACCTTCTAGAGATATATTAACTAGATACTTAGAGAATACCTAAATAATTAGTCCTTAGCCTATATAGATAATATTCTAATCTACTTATCTAGTTTAAAGGCTAACTATAAAAAGAAAGTTAGGACTATAATAAAGAAGCTTAGAGCAGCTAGTCTCTAA
The DNA here is from genome assembly GCA_010093715.1 of Pleomassaria siparia CBS 279.74. Taxonomy (NCBI): domain Eukaryota; kingdom Fungi; phylum Ascomycota; class Dothideomycetes; order Pleosporales; family Pleomassariaceae; genus Pleomassaria; species Pleomassaria siparia. The sequence goes on along the minus strand of MU005768.1, from coordinate 1,262,500 downwards.
ATAGATATTAAGAAATATAAGTTTAGCGTTAAATAAGTAAAGTACCTAAGGTTTATTATTAAGGTAGAAAAAGAAATTATAATAGATAAAGAGAAGCTTAAGGTAATCTATAAGTAGTAAGCTCTAACCTTAGTAAAAGTAGTTTATAGCTTTTTAGGATTTATAAACTTTTACTAAATATTTATCTAGAACTTTTTAGAATTAGCTGCCCTGCTTACTAAACTAATAGGTAAAGGAGTTAAGTTTACTTAGAGAAAGAAGTAATAAGAAGTATTTTAGAACTTAAAGGATATCTTCTACTTAGAGCTAGTATTAGCGTATTTTAACTCTAAGTTAGAAACTATCTTAGAAGCAGACGTATTAGGATAGGCAACTAAGGGTACTCTCTCTTAGAAAGATAAAGATAGGAAACTCTAGACTATAGTATATTTCTTAGCTAAAAATAACCCTACTAAGGTAAACTACTTTATTTATAATAAGGAACTTCTAGTAGTAATTAAGTATATAGAAGAATAGTATAGTAAGCTTAGAGTAGTTAAGTACGTATTAGTAATTATAGATTATAAGAACTTACTCTACTTTATAACCTTATAAAAGCTTAGTAAGTAATATATCTAATAGTCTAATATCCTAAAGAGTATTAACCTAACCTTTAAATATTAACCTAGTATAGAGAATAGTAGAACTAATACTCTCTCTTAAAGAAAATAAGACCTCTTAAAAGACTTAGAAGATAAGAGAGTAAAATTAAGGCACTTTTAGCTACTAATACTAGTAGGTCTAGACAGGGATAGCAAAGGAATAAGAGACCTAAGGGCGTCCTTAGCTCTAGTAATTAGAGTACTTAGTACTAGGGGGTTTTTAAAGAATAAAAGACTACTAGTCTAACTAACTAAAGAGCTTACTTTAAAGGAAATATAAATAAGTATAAAAGAAATAGATAAAGTCTATTAATAAGCTATAAAAGCTATTAAGAGCAGGGCTTATAAATTTTTACCTAAGCTAAAACTTAGCACCTCTCTTATAGAATATAAGCTAGATTACTAAGGAAAACTATTATTTAGAGACTAGAGATAGGTCTTTAACCTTCTAGAGCTATAGATAAAACTAATAGATAAGGCGCATAGATCTTTTAGTATAGGGTACTTAGGTAGAGAAGAGATATATAAAATTCTTACTAGGGACTTTTTCTAGCTAGCTATATTAAATACTATAAGAATATATATCTAGAACTATAATATCTATAAAAGAAATAAGCTATAAAAAGAACTAAAGTAAAGGCTACTAAAACTACTACTTTTTCTTAAGAGGATATAGAAAAAGATATTTATAGACTTTAGTATTAGCCTTTTTTTAAGTAAAAAGAACTGTAACTTTATAGTTATTATAGACTAGCTAAGTAAAGGCGTTATACTAACCTTTTTACTAGACCTTAGGATTAAAATAGTAATAAAAGCCTTTTTAGAGAGAGTAGTAGCCTACTACTAGATTTTAGATATAATAGTATTAGAGTAAGGATTATAGTTTATTAGTAACTTCTAGTTAGAGCTATGCTAACTGCTTTAGATCTAATAATAACTTTTAATAGTATTCTATTAGTAAATAGATAGGTTAATAGAGAGAATAAACTTAGTAATTAAAGCGTACCTAAGAGCGTTTATAAACTAGAGCTAATTAGACTAGGCGCTAAATTACCTAATAGCTTAGATTATAATATGCAGATAGAATATAACGTCTATTAGAGTATACCCTTTCTTTCTATAATATAGTTATAATATTAAACTAATAAACCTAGATAAAAAAGAGCAGGCCTAGGACTACTACTAGAGTGCATTTAATCTAGAGGCAGCAGCTAGAGCTATAGTAGAGAAGTTTAAGGCTACCTTTAAGATAGTACAGTTAAATATAGCAGTTACTTAGCAAGAATAAGAGTAATAAGTAAACTAGCACTAATAAGAAGCTTTAGTACTTAAGAAGGGAGATAAGGTATAGCTCTAATATAGAGAATAGTTATTAAATAGTTATTTAAGTAAAAGACTAAATTAAAAGAATAAGACGTTTACTATAAAGAGGCTAATTAAAAGTTATAATATTAAGCTAGATATTCTACCTAGTGTTTACCTAGTGTTCTACGTTAATTAAATTAGGTTAGCCCTAAATAACTACCTCTTAGGGTAGACCTTAGATAACTAGCAGCCTAAAGCTATAGTAATTAATAGTAAAGAAAAATAAGGAGTAGATAAGATCTAAGCTAAAAGGCGCAGGAAGATTAGCTGCAGAAGCAGGCTTAAATACTAGGTAAAATAGGCAGGGTATGCAAACTCTACCTAGGAACCTAAGGTAAATATTAGTAACTTAGAAGTATTAATAAATTAGCTTAACTTCTTAGTACTATACTGCTTAGAAATAGGTACTTTACTAGATAAGTTCTAGTAGGAGCCTTTAGAGAAGTAGTTATATAATAGGTAATATCCCTACTATAAAATAAGAATAAGTAGGGTTAGAAAGAGATAACGCTAGCTACATAAAGACTAAAAGACTAAGTATTAAAAGGAAGAGGAGAGAAAGGTAAGTTAAAGAAAAGAAAGAGAAGGAAGGGTAGAAGAGATATATATATATCTAAGGATAGGACGCTAATTATAAAGACTAGAACTAGTAATACAGGTAAGTAGGAATAAATATAAGGTTAAAATAGATTAAGGCGCTAGAAGTTATAGTTAGTTTAAGTACTTAGCGTAATTTATAATAATAAATAAAAAGATACTAGGTAAAACCTATTAAGCTAGGCCTAAAGGCTAGCTATCTACTTAGAAAGTTTATAGGTAAACTAGAGGAAGCCTTAATAATATAGTACCTAAATAAGCGCTAACCTTAGATAAAATAGAAAACCTTATAATAAGTTAGCTTAGTAAGAAGTACTACTAGAACTATAAGATAAAGTAACGCTAGAACTAAGGGTACTTACTCCTTAGCTTCCTCTTTAGCGTTATTACCCTTACCTATATCTGCGTTTTAAGACTTACTACCCTTAGCCTTATTATTAGTATTACTAATAATAATAACCTGTATCTTAGTTATTTAATTATTAAAAATAGAACTCTTAGGCTTTAGAGTTATAGCTAAAGGCCTAGTAGTAGAAGTATAGTTAGAGGTGTAAAGAATAGAGTAATTTAAACGGGTTAATTAAAAAATTCATGTAATAGACTGATTAATTAAACTTCTACAACTACTATCTCCTTCTATCTATATACTACTTCCTCCTTTGCTTAGATACTTTGTTAGATACTAGATCCTTGTCTAGATAATAGATATCTAATTTGGATACTAGATATCCTGTTTAGATAGTAGATATCTAGAGTTAGCTTATTAGAAGCTTTTGTTACAGTGTAAAACACTTGTAAGAAGTTTGTTACAATATTCAAACAATAGCTTATTACTATATTAAAATAATAGCTTTGTTATAGTATAAAACACTTATAAGAAGTTTGTTATAACATTCAAACAATAGCTTGTTACTGTGTTAAAATAATAGCTTTGTTTTATTATAAAACGCTTGTTTTAGATTTAAGCGAATTCCTGCACATGCAGGTTTTACCTAAACTTGTTAAGGTTCCTAGTAGAATAAATTTAACTTCTATTATTCTAGAATATTCTACACTAGTAGTGTAACTCGTAATCTGTATACACGTAATCCTTTAGTAGCCTTAGTATCTTAGGCTATCTAGTAAACATTATTTATTTAAATTTCTGTGTAGAAATTTCTGCAAATATGTAGTTTATTAATTCTAACTTTAGTAGATATTACGTAATTACGCTATAACTTTATCTACTAGTAGAATACTAGTTTCTGCATCTTATACGTATTTTATTATATATTACAGGCTAGTCTATAGCGTGTAATATACAGAAACTGTGTTTTTAAGCTTTTTGCTTCTTTTATACAGTTCTGCACTTTTGTGTTTTATTTGTTTAGAACGTGTCTGTAGTTATTACAGTTATTAAGCTATTAAGCTATAAATTTGTATACTAGTAGAATACTAGATAAAGACCTTATACTAAGAGTTTTATATTTCTTAGATAGGTCCTTAGCGTGTAATACGCTAAAACTGTAGTTTTATGTTTTAAGCAAACTATATAGTTTATATATTTAACAAGAGGTAGGGGTAGGAAAGTTATCTAGAGTATTAACTATACTCTCCTACTATATAGTTAGAAGAATTATAAATTAGAAACTAAGAATAAACTTATAGTAAAAGCCTAGAAATTAATGCGCATCTTATAAAGATTATCTAAAAGAAAGAAAAAAAAGTAATTTTTATTACTAAGCAGATAGTTACTTTTATAGAGTAAGGCAGCGTTATTAGTTATCTATTACTTAATATTAGACAGCTTAGCAAGGATATTAGTCTAAATAGCAGGGTTAAAAGTATTAGAAACTATAGTAGAGCGCAGTAAGCGTCCTTTAGTAAAAGAACTCTTAACTAGCTTCCTACCTACGTCCTTTATAACCTATTTCTAAGCGTTATAGATAATATTATAATAAGTATTAAAAGAAGTAAGGTTAGGCTAAATACCTCTATTATACTTAATATACTAAAGGACGTAGTTTTAGTAGGTAGTAATCTTATTTAGAGAAAACTTAGATATAACTTAAATGTACTAGATATACTAAGTAGTATAGTAGACGTAAATAATAGCCTAAACCTTAAAGACTTCCTAAAGTATATAGTAGCTAACACCCTTAAGAGATATCTAAAGGGTATAGGCTGCGTAAAGTATCTTTATTACCTTATTAGTATAGCTCTTATTATTAATAGTTAATTAGTAGGTCTGCTAGATAGACTTCTAGAAAGGGAGGAGGCAGCTAGTAGTAGAGGTAGAATAAGTAGGGTAGGCAGAATAAATATAACTCTAAATATATTAGTAAAGAACCTTAATAAAAGTTACCTTAGAATTACTTATAATAGTAATAATATTAAGGCTATTATTAGACTTAGTATTAGGAGCTCTATAATTATAGTCTTTACTAGTAGTATTACTTTAAGGCATAATAAATAAAGAAGGTTAGGCAGGTAAAAGAATAGTAAATAACTAAGCTAACTTAGACTTATAGCTAGTAGTAAGATTAAGAGGCTTTATTAGAAAGGAGTAGATAGGTAAGGCTAGGAATAGAGCGTTATACTTCTTAAAGGTTCTAAAAAGACTAAACTTCTTTTTCTTTTTAGTAGACTTTAGAGTAGCCTTTACTATATAAACTAAAGTCTAGGGACTAGACTATATAGCATGCTTAGCCGCGTAAGATTAAGTAGAGTAAAGGGTTATTATAGAGGCCTTTCCCTTAAATAAGAAAAGGTAGCTAAAACTAGAAGCTGAAGCTATTATAAGCAAATTAGATAACTTTAGAGATAGTAGAGTTAAGAGAATAAAGAATTAGAACTAGAGTAAAGAATAGTAAGAAGGCAGATAGTTAGTTAATAAATAAGTTAAGTAAGTAAGAAGTAGAAAAAAAGGTAAAGAGTTAATAACTAAGTAGTAGAAGTAGAAGAAAAGTTAAAGTTAAGGAGGAAGAAGAGAAAAAGTATAAGAAGTATAAGATATAAATAAGCTATTAGCGCTAGTAAAACTATATAACTCTAGCTAAAGATAAGTAAAAGAGGCTTATAATAAAGGAATTAACTTTACATACTATATATTATTTAGTTACGTTACCTAAGGTAATTATTTATAAGTTAGAAGTTAGAGGTTTAAGCCTTATTAAGTAAGAATAGAATTACTAGTATTAAATTAAAAGCTAAGAGAAGTTAGGATAGTTAAATAAGGTTGTTAATAGAAACTACGCTAGGTAATAACTTAGATAGCTAGAAATACTTAGAAAAGACTCTCTTAGCTAAGGCAATGTAGTTCTAAAGTTAAGAACTAAGAGGATTATTCTTAGAGACTCCTAACTGCTATTTAATATTAAGAATAAATTACTAAGGCTATATAATAATTTACAGCTAATAGTAAGTTTAGAAGTTATATAAAAGGCTTAGAATAACTAGAAACCTACTCTAGGTAAGATAATTCTATATATATAAGGATAAGGTTATAGATAGAGTATCTAAGAAAAGTAGTATTAAGGCTTAAAGGAATAGACTATATTAACTACTCTAGGGGTGCGTTTACTTAAGAGACCCTATACTAAGGGCTTTAGAGACTTAGAAACTAGATAAGGGGGAGGGGTAATATAATAAGTAAGGCTATAAGTAGCCCTTAGACTCTGCCCTTAGAGATATATCTTAGATTTACATATTAGATAGATTATAGACTCTTAAAAACTTAGGATAGAGATATAATTATCTAGACTTAGGTAGAAGCTTACTTAGTATGTATATATATATTCTATAGCTTAGAGCGTTACTCCGCTCTTTATTAAATCTTAAGTATTCTTTTTAGACTACAAGCTCCTTAAGCTCAGCCCCTTACAAGGTAACCTACAAACTTAAAGACTAAGGAGCAGTATAGTAGTTCTTAGGAATCTAAGTTATTAGAGAAAGAAGCTCTTAAATAATTACGCTAGTCTATAATACCTACATTAAAAAGGTTGCTACAAAATTTAATCTAATTAACTTAAAAAGCTTCCCTAAAACCCTACTGCTGTTAGCTAAGCTTCTTAAAAATAAAGGCGAAGCTTCTAAATAAGAGATTAAGGCCTACTAAGAGCGTATAGGATTAGTGCTGTATATAGTAATTATGCTTTAACCTAATATTACATACGTAATTTTAAAGCTCTTACATTTCCTTACTAACCTATCTAAAGCTTATTTAGACGTAATTAATTAACTTATTATATATCTCTATTATACTTATTTTAAGGGTATCTAATATAGTAGGAAATATAACGCTAAGCTCTTAATTTACAGCAACGCTTCCTTTATAGATAACCTAGAAATAAGATAATTATTGCATAGATATATAATTATACTTTTTAGAGGGCTTATTATATAGAAAGCAACTTAATAATTAACTATTATAACCTCTACTACTAAAGCTAAGTTAATTACACTAGATTACGTCTTAAAGAAATCTATAGCTCTTAAACAGCTCTTTAAGGAACTTGCCCTTAATCTTAATAGCGCTTAGATAATCTGCTGCAATAATTAACAAACAATCCAGCTCGTCGTAGGCAAAAATAAAAGGATTTCTACTTAACTAAAGTATATTAATATCTAAAATATATAGCTTTGCTAAGAACACGCTAAAGGATTATTTAAAGTTATATATCTCCCTACTAATAATATGCCTACAAATAGATTTATAAAATATCTCTCTAAATAGAAATTTATAAGAAACAAGGAGCTCTTAATTAAGACTTTATAACGCACAATTAATAATTACAGGATAAGAAGAATAATAGAGGAGTGCTAAGGGCTACTTAATATCTATTTATATAAAGAAGGAACAGCCCTCCCCCTAATAGGTAATATCTAATCTACTAGATAAGCTTATCTACTAACAGACCTAGAAGCCTCTTAATATAAGTGTAGTAATTATTAACACTTACATTACTAGTAGGTTTAGCAGGGATATCTGCTAGAGGATTATTATCTTAACTACTATCTTCCTTAAGGGTATAAAACGTAACTTGCTACTTCTTAACATTAGAAGTCTATTATAAGTTAGCTAGAAGCTCTAAAACACTATTTAAAATATTATAACTTACTACCTATAGAGTAGCCTAGATTACTTAGAGTATCCTATTAGCAGTAAGGCAGGCATAAGCAGGACTATATAATAGTTAGCGCAAGCTTTTAATAATAGGAAGAGAATATTATATATAGGCCAATACTAGTACCCTAAGTTATAAGTATAATAGTAATTACCTCTAGCTAATAGGTTATAGCATTTACTAAGAGATTAACTAGTAAGCGCGCTCCTTATATAACCTAAATAAGTAATTACGTAATAAATAGTTTTAAATCCTTAATAAATAGCGTTAGCTGTAAGGCTATTACCCCTAGTAGAAGATCTAGGATTACTAGAAGTAATAGGCTCCTTACCTTTAGCCTTCTTAGATTTCTTTAGAGTTAATAAATTATTAGGCTTGCGCTTAGCGCCTGCCTTCTTCTTCTTAGATAAGTTACCTAAAGTAATTAGGGGAGTAGTAAAAGTAGTAGTTATAGTTATTAGCGTATTAGTTATAAGTATATTAGTTATTAGCGCATTAGTTATTAGAGTATTAGGCGCTAGCGTATTAAGAATAAGAGGAGTAATTATAGTAGTAGTAGTAGTAGTAGTAGTAGTAGAGTAATTATTACTGTTAGTTATAAGGGTAGTTATAGTAGTATTAGGGCAAGCTTTAGAAGTAATAATAGTATAGAGAGATAAATTAGTTAGATTAACCTTAATATAACTATAGTAATTATTAAATATTAAAGAAGGCAGGTTAGTATAACTAAAATCTACTAAATACCTAAAGTTAAAGTTATTACTATATCTTTATTAACTATAAAGAAGCTTATTTTTTACGCCTATAATCTCCTCTTTAGAGAGGTAATTAGCTAGGGCAGCTACTAGAAGAGATATAGGGGGTGCTAATAGGGGAGCAGGTAATCTTAACAGCTATGCTGTAGTATTAGGGGCAGGCTAGGGTAATAATTAAACTAGCTTAACTAGTAAGCTCTATTAAAGTACTTAGAAACTATAATCTCTTTTCTTAAATACTAGTAGCCTACTATTAGCTAAGTATTAAGGAAAGAGAGAGATTTTACTACTATAAGCGTTCTAGAGCTGCGTAGTAATACTAGGGCTAAGAGTATATCTTAACCTAGATAATTTAGTAACAGGGGTAAGAAGTAATAGCCTAGGGGCTAGTAATAGAGATACTAGCAAAGACGTAATTACTAGAGTATTAATTATTAGCGTAGGAGTCTTAGGAGCCTCTAGAGCTCTAAATAAAGAAGCGCCTTAATTAACGTAAGGACGTAGGATTACGCGTAAAGGAAGGAAATCTAGCCTAGGGGCTGCTAGAATAGTAGTAATAGCTATAAGAGTAGTTATAATTATAGTAAGGGCGCTAGTAATTATAGTAGAGGTAGATAAAGTTAGAGATAATAAACTCTTGCGCTGTAATTTTAACTAGATTAGCCTAGAACGTAAACTAGCTGCGTAATTATCTTTCTACTACTAGATATCCTTAAGGCTAGTAAGTTAGATAAGCGCCTGCTCTTTAGTAAGCTCCTTAGGATAAACTAGAACGTTAGAGGCAAACTTTATTACTAGATAAGCTTCTCTAGTAGCAGCAGGAGCAGCAGCAGGAGCAAGAGTAGTAGCAGGAGCAGCAGCAGGAGCAGGAGCAGGAGCAGGAGTAGGAGTTAGAGCAGCAGGAGTATTATAAGGTATCTTAATTAACTATTAAGCTATTATAAATTTAGCTTCCTTACTAAGAGCTTTAATTTAGTTAGATAAGAGGTTATTAAGAGCTTTGCTAGCCTTAGAGACTTTAGCATTATTACTATTATTTATAGATTTAGCGGCGTTATTAGCTTTGCGCGCAGCCTAGCGTTTTTATGTAGCTTATAAGGCTTTATTAGATATCTATAATAAGTTAATATATAATTCTAAATAAAGATTAAGAGCTTAGGATACTTATATAGCTATAGTAGAAGGTAGAAGGTAGTAGTAGAGGTAAGGTTAAAGAGAATAAGTAGTAGTAGAGGTAAGAAAGTTAATTTCTTTATTATTAGAATGCGATTAAGCTAGGCACGTAACTAATATTGCTAAGATTAGATTATATAATTAATTACGCAATTAGTTAACGCCTTAGTATAGGGAAAACTAAAATAAGATCTTAGTAGTAATAAGATCTTACCTTTCCCTAAGGGGTATATTACGTTAGGTGCTGCCCTAATTAGATAACCTAATTACGTAATCCTATATCCCCTTATATTAATTAATTATAAGCTCTAGATATTACTATAAGATAGCTAAATACTAGAGACTAACTTAATAATTTATAATCTACAGAAAGCTCTATAGATCCCTAGACAGAAGTTTATCTACTCCTTTAGAGCAGTATAAATTCTCCTTTATTTTATAGATAGATAGTTACTAATTAATTAATCTTTATACTTAATTATATAGTCTTTACTTTCCAGCTTATATTCTCCTCTATATTAGTTTTTACTAAAGCCTTAAAAGAAGGCTAGAGTAAGAAGAGGTAAGAGGGTAAATAAGGGCAGCTTTAAAGCTAGCCCTATTAAGATAATATTACTTCTAATAGCTTAGCTAGAGACACGCTAGAGTAAAGGAAGGTTATAAATAGCTTAGAACCTAGCTAAAGACTATTATTAAGGTTACTTACCTAACGTAGTAGGCAAATACGTTAGATAAGTAGTAGGGGGGGGGTACTTCCTTTAGCGCCTAGGCAAACGCTGTATAAGGAAGCAGTAGGTAGCCTAGCAGAGGTTAGTAAGTTTAGTTATAGTTTAGCTAAAGCTCCTAAGAGTTAAAGCTAGATAGGAAAAAGCCTTTACCCTCTCTTCCTTAAACTAGGTTAGAGCTAATTAGTAAGATTAGATAACTAGTAGAAGTAGAGGCAGAAACCTCTTCCCCTATAGTATAGATTGCCCTATAACTAATAAGTAAAAATTAAAAATTTACCTATATAAATAAGTAAAAATTATAAATTAATTAAGAATAACTTTAGAGGTAGTAGGATTTAAACCTACGCCCTTTTATAGTAGCTATAGAAGAAGATCTAGGTTAAGTATATATACTACTTAACTATCCCTCCTTTTCTTTTTATATTATTTTAAAAGGCTATAAAAGGCTCTTATTACTTCTTAGGTAATATCTAAAGTAAATATCCTAAAGAAAAAGAGGATTTCTACTCTTAATAGGAGTAGTAGGTATAGGGACGTATAGTAAGATAGGAATAACTAAAAAGCAGGTAATAATAAAGGAAAAAAAAAGGATAACAATAGAAATAAAAAGAAAGAAAGAGTTTATATTTTAGGTAGGTAAGAGAGGGGATACTAGGGAGATATCCTAAATATCTCTTACTACTAATATCTATTTTAAAGTTATAATTTAAGTATCTTATAGAAAGGTAAATAATACTTCTCTTTCTTTAGCTATATTAAAGAGAGTTACTAGTTTAGGTTACTTTTTAAACTTTCTTCTAAGTTTCTCTCTTTATTTACTATAGTATTTACAGGCTAGTAGTAAGTGTCTTAGAGATTAGATAGCCTTATAGTTTCTAAAGTATTCTCCTTTATTATTTTTACTTATAGCTTTAGAGAATGACTTAAAGAAGCCTTTCCTTATCTTAAGCTATATATAGGCTAATTATATTCTCTTAGAGGCAGAGAATTACTTTTATTTTAAGAGGATAGGTAGGTTATCTTATATACTTTAGTAGTAGGTCCTTCCCTTTTTCTTTTCTTTTACCTTTTACTAGCTTTATTTCTATACCTTTAGGAGGTTACTTCTAGCCTTTATCCTAAGGAAGCTTAAGGAAGCTAGTAGGTTCTTTACTATTCTCTCTAAGCTAGTCTTTACTAGCCTATTTATATAGTTATTTCCTTAAACCCCTTTATATCTAGGTACCTAGGTAAGAGAAATCTTATTATTATTTTAGCTAAGGTGTTTGTATAGTTAAGTTACCTTATAGTAGATTCTTTCTTTTTCTGCTAAAGATACTATCTATAGTCTTTTAAGTACAGCCTAGCTATCTATAAAGATAAAGATATTCTTATAGACTACCTACTACTCTTTTAGAAACGTTAGGGCTTTATAAATAGTAATAAGCTCTATATTTATAATCTTTAACCTTTATCTTAGATTAAAGTTTATTACTTAAGTATATTTCCTTTTTATAGTAACTTAATAAAACCTTACTACTATATCTTTTCCTTTCTTAGAGCTGTCTATATAGACTAGGATTATCTTTAAAGAGAAAGAAGGGGAAGTAGGAAAAAGAGGGGTAAGAGAAAGAGAGGTAGTTATCTGTTTTAGACCTTAAAGCTATTCCTAGTAATCTTTTACTATTTCTAATTTTAATTTCTTTAAGATAACTACTTTAGTATAAGCAGTTACTAGCTTTATTTATAGTTTTACTAGTAGGATAGAGATTCTTTTAAGCCCCTAAGTATCTAGTACCCTTCTAGCTAAGCTATCTAACTAAGTAGTAAGCTATAGCTTATTATACTAGCAGGATTCCTAAAAAATAGGATAGTTATTTCTAAATGCCTAAGTCCTAATAGCATATTAGCAGCAGAGTTTCTCTGCCCTTAGGTTAATAAGCAGGATTATAGCTTTAATTTCTATTACTCTAATAGGAGAGCTTTTAAAGGCTTCTAGTATTTATTTTAGAGCCTAGTTTTATAGTATCTAGTAGCCCTTTAGAAGAGACTTCTTCCTTTATCTCTACTAGAGTAGAATTTTATAGTTAGTAATAGAACTAATATAAGTAGTATAAAGCTGCCTTACAGCCTCTATGCTTAGGCCCTTTTATATATTTCCTAGCTGTTATAGCTAGGTAAATACCTATAAGGCTATTATTACCTTCCTCTAAATATATCCCTTAAAGAAGAGCTTTAAGTCTAAGAAGAAACCTAGCTAACGTACTAGCTTACTAGGCTAGATAGTGTTTCCTTTTATTATAAGAGTCTATATAATTACCTGCTACTTTCTAGAAGTATAAAGTAATTTAGTCTTATTTATATTAAACTCTATAGCATTCTCCTTTACCTCTTTAAAAATTTCTATAGTAACCTCTTCTAGTATCTTCTTAAGCTTAGGTATAGAAGTAGTACTAGTACTTATAGTAATATTATCTATATAAAAGAAGGTAAAGGTATTAGGCTTTAGCCTGCAGATATCTCTAATATAGAGAAGAAATAGAATTAGTAAAATAAAAGAGCCCTAAAGTATTCCTATCTTAATTCTTTCTAATAGCTAGGTCTAGCTATTAAACCTAAGTTAAATAAATCTCTATAATAGAAAGTACCTTATATACCTAATAAGACTTAAAGGGAGTTTTTATTTCTAGCATATAGCTAAGAGCTAGGTAGTAGCTATATAGTTAAAGGCCCTCTTAATATTTAAAAAGAGAAGGGCTGTAGTATAGTTTTTCTTCTAAGCCTCTTAGACCTTTACCTAAAGTAGTAGGCCTACGTTAATTACTAATTTTTGTTTTCTTTCTTTAATCTAGGTATCCTGTAAAAAGTCCTTTACTTTAGCTAGGTAGCTAATTTAGGTTACAAGAATCTTCTTAAAGGCCTTCCCTAGGTAGTTAAGTAAGAAGATAACTCTATAGGCTTTTAGTAAAAAGTAATCCTTTTTATTTACCTTAGAAAGGATAACTCTTATTACTTCTCTTTAGTATTTTAGGTAGTATCCTATAGTAAAAAGAGTCTAGTAGAGTATATTAAAAATATAGCTAACTTTACTATACGCCTTATATAGGATAGTAAAGGATAGCTTATCTATTCTTAGGGCTTTATTTAGGCTAGAGAAGATAGCGTTATAGACCTTTATCTTATCTAATTCTAGCTATTCCTAATCCTTTACTTAGTAGCTTTACTAATCTAGAGTAGTATTACTTATAGGTAGGCTAGAGAAAAGTATTATTATAAAGGTAGTATACTAGTCCTTAAAGCTCTCTACTATTTTTATTTCTTTTTATTACTTAAATACTAAAGCTAGAATTACCCTTATAGTAGCCTTCTTTATATAGTTTAGAGTCTTAAAAATATCCTTTCCTTCTGCGTTTTATAGGAAGGAATTCTAGTATTTTATTTTTACTTTTTTAATTATATAGAGGTAATAGTTCTATTTTGCTTTTACTACCTTTTTATAGCCTTATTACTAATACTAGTAGTATTTCCTTTTAGCCTTACTTGCCTGCTTCTTTAGCTTTACTAGCTTTTTATTTTACTAGGGTTTAGATCTTTTATAGGGTTAGTTTCTTAGAATAGCTTTATCTACTACTATTTAGATTACCTGCGTAAAGCTTTTTACTATCTTATCTAAATCTTTTTATAGTTCTCTAGGGATCTATAGGGAATCTAAAGATAACTGCTAGATATATAGGTAGCTTCTCTATAGCTAAGTAAAAATCTACTTCTCTTAAACTTATTCTTCTAAGACTTCTTTAAAGATATCCTACTCTGCCTTTTAAATAAAGTAGCTTTACTCTTTAAGAGGGTTAAGATATCTCTTAGTATACCTTATATAGGTTAAGAATCTAATAGTAATATAATCTAACCCTATATCCTCTACCCTATGCTAATTATCTAGCTAGCTGTTTTCCCTAAATTTAAAAATAAAAACTAGATCTATAATAAAACTAGAGTAGAGGTTTAATTTATAAAAGGTCTATTCTTATACTAGGTTAAGTAATTAGTAATTTCCTTATCCTAGTAATACTACTAGTCTTTAGGCTTCCTAGTTTAGGTTCTAGACTACTAAATCCTAAAGGTAATAGTAATAGTTAAAGTCTCCTGCTATAAGAAAAGGTAGGCCTTCTAAATCTAGATTTAGTAGTAGTCTTTCTATTATCCTCCTGCCTTCTTACTAAGTAGAGGAGTCCTCTGCTAGTTCTTTTTTATTATAGATATTTAATAGCAGAAAGCGTTTAGTATTATTAAATACTTCTAATACTATTAAATCTCTAGATTTACTTAAGTCTATCCTAACCTTATACTCTATACTTACTTTCTTCTAAACGTAGATAGCTATTTTAGGGTAGCTTAAGGAGGTAAAGAGTATAAGGTTATAGGAAGGGTATATAAAGGAGAACTAGGTTCTTCTCTACTTATCTAACTAAATACTAGGTTTTTATATAAGAATAAAATCTATCTTCTTTACTAAGGTAATCTCTAAGAGAGTTTATTATACTTCTTACCTTTTACTTATATTATTTTATAAGAATAAGATTTCCCCTTTTTATTTAGATTTTATTTTATTTAATTTATTTATATTTTTATATTTATTCTTTAGTATTTATTATTTTACTATTAAATTACTATAGGAGTAGAGTCTTTTTCTTTAGTCCTTAGTATTTACCTATAGCTATAGTTTAGGCTAGTAGCTAAGTGCCCTTTCTTATAGTTTAGACACGTAACTATTTAGTATTTATATGCTCTTTTTATATATTTATAGTCTATACAGCTAGTATAGTTTTTTATTACGTATTTTTCTATATAGTATTTATAGTTACTTTATACCTTATATAATTCTATATTATATCTAAATCTATAGTACTTTTAGTACTAGGTCTTTGCTATAGCAGGGTAGTATTTAGTAAGGTATACTCTACCTTCTATAATTATAATAAATCTCTACTATAAGAGTTAGTTTCTTTACTCTTTATTTTTAACTATAAAGATAATTAAAGCGTATTTCTAAAAGGTTAATAGGCTATTTAGCCTAATGTCGCGAACAGTGCTTACCTAATCTGCGCGTTGCTCTAGGCAAGCTTAATAGCTTACTAAGGTTAGGTAACTATCTAAAGCTTACCTAATAGTTTATAATCCTGTAGATCTTTAGACAGACGTTCTTCTACTCTAATAGAGTAGTATATAATCTTATTTATTACATAGTATAAGATAGTTATTAATTAATACTCTTTATAACTTAATTATATAAACGTCCTTTCCTAGCTTATTTCTACCTCTATAGTTATAAGCCTAGCGCTTTAAGAATATAGATTATTTCTCTCTATATATCTTAAAAAGCTAGAAAAGGTTATTTAACTACTTTAAATCTCTTTTTAACTACTAAAAGTTTTTTTCTTACTAAAACTTTACACTACCTCTTTCCTCCTAATAACGCTTCTAACTACCTCTACTATAATCTTTTAATCCCTTAA
Organism: Pleomassaria siparia CBS 279.74; assembly: GCA_010093715.1. NCBI lineage: Eukaryota > Fungi > Ascomycota > Dothideomycetes > Pleosporales > Pleomassariaceae > Pleomassaria > Pleomassaria siparia. The sequence goes on along the minus strand of MU005768.1, from coordinate 1,246,644 downwards.
CTATAACTAAAGTACTCTTAGTTAGTAAGACGTAGCTCTATAATCATTTAAGCTAGCTATACTAGTTTATAGAGCTTTAATTCTATATAACGCAAAAGGGAATTTAAAATTAAATTAATCCTAAAGAAAAAGACGCTAAACTATTTATAGGAATAATTCCTAATTATCTAGAGCTTCTAGCTAGTAATATAAAAGTAGAAGAAAAGGATAGATATACTAGAGCGCTTTAGGAGTACTAAGCTCTATTACGTAAGCATATAAATAATATAGCACTCTACTAGCAACTATTAAACTAAATTAACGTAATAGTAGACTATAAAATCCTGCGCCTAGTAATAATAGAAATAGTTAAGTAAGAATAAAATAATGCTTTAAGCACTTATCTAATATCTTTAGGAAGAGCTTACACCTATAGATATAAGCTCTAAGAATGTTATTTAAGCGCAGTATTACACGTACCTTAATCTTATAAAACGCAGCATAGTAGATCTAATAACCTAGTATTATAAGTAGAGTAACCTCTACTAGAAGGTAAAAAATTATAAACTTAAAGACGTTAAAGGATAGCTTATAGTTAAAGATTTTCTAAATATATTAGTAGTAAAGATTATACTAGAATAAGCGTAAAGGCAGCTCTAGTAGATTATTTATAACTTAGTATTTAGAGGAATAAGCTCCCTACTAATAATTATTTAGTTTAGTAAAGTTCTTTTACTACTCCTTTAGGATTAAGAAGTCTAAACGCTAGCTAGAAACCTAAGAATTTTTATAACTTTTAGAGGGAGCTTAGTAAAATAGCTAAATGCTTAGCTACTAAAGGTAGATAAGAGGCTAAGCTTAGTAAAACTAAATAAGTACCTCTGCTTAACTATTTAAATCTATCTATAGGCTGCTAATAACTATAGGAAGCTTAAGTTAGCTATAACTAAGGGTCTATATTAATTAGATAAGTAATAGAAGAGGGTAATTCTTACTAGGCTTACTAAGCTAAAGTTTACTGCGCTTTAGACTGCGCTTAGTAAGAAGGGCTAAAACGCTTTAGCTAATAATACTTAGAAGAGGTTAGAGTTCCCTAGTAGTATTACTACAGCTCTTATTAACCTAATACTTTTAATAGAAGACACTGTAAGATTAGGGGTATACTCTACTATAGATTTTAATACTTACCTACTCTCTAAGAGTATAATACTAGATAATAGAGTAGTAATTTATCTTATTAATAGCATAAATATACTTATCCCTAGATTATTTAAAAAGGCTTAAGGTATAAAGTGCGTTAAGGCTAGAATATAAGCATTTCTAATTATAGAAATAGGTACTTATATTATTAAAGGAGTATTCTATAAATCTAAGGGACCTAAGTTAGAAAATCTTATACTTACAGACGTTACTATAGTAAAAGGATTTTATATTAATATTATTTTAGAAGCTTATCTTTAGTAGAAGGGTATATAGTACTTAAGTTTAAATAATATAATATATATAGAAAGCTTAGGATTAAGTATTATACTTATTACTCTATTATATAAATATAACTTTACCTTTATTAAATATAAGCTTTTTATATTTTATCTACTATCTATAAGCGTAATCCTTTTGCGTAATAAATAATAATTATAGATAACTTACCTGCGTAAGGACTTAAAGAATTTATAGCATATAAGAGTAGGCTACCTTAGCCTATAAGCTTTATAAGCACTTATTAAGAGAGTTAGAAATATTTAAATTAAAGAAACTTTATAAAGTTAATATAAATATTACGCTATAACTTATATAAAATAAGTAATCTCTTAAAGACTAAAGAAGAGATTACCTTAACTATATTAGAGAATTACGTAGAACCTTTTTAACATACCTGCAGGGATAATAAGAGAATAGTAAATCTTTCTACTTAAAGAAGAATATAGTAGGAAGATCTATATAAGAAATCTCTAAATAAAATTACTTCTAGAAATTATATAAAACGTAGAGAGATTCTAGAGCTTTATATAGGCAAGATATAAGCTTAGAATTATTAAAGTTAGATAAGATAATAATACTATAACGCTCCCTTAGTATAAAAGGTCTAACTACTAGAGGTAGGTAGAGAATTATAGTATAGAGATTAAAAGCTCTCCCTTATATACTTATAAACCTAATAGTAGAGCTAAGAAAGTAAGGTAAGAGATAATTATAAAGGCTATAAAGATATAGATTAGCGTAAACTTACCTAAAAAGCTCTAGCTAAAGGTAGTTAACGTAGTAGTATAGCTTTATAATATAAGTCTATTACACGCTTATAATATAAAATTACTAAATAAGGTATTAAATATATAGTATTACTAATATTTCTAATAGTATAAGCTAGAGTATATAAGAAGTACTATAGCTAATTTATAGCTAAATTAGCGTAGTATATATGCGTATAGGTATTACGCTTACCCTTTAAATAAAGAGCGCGTAGCTAGATATAATAAATAGGGATTTAAGATTACCTTAAGGGGATATATTAGATATCTAGTTAGATATAAAGCTTCTAATCTATTCTAAGTATAAATCCTAGCGCTTAATTAAGTAATTATAACTTAAAATATAATATTTAATAAGACCTACTTTTATAAAAGAAAGAGTAAAGAGCTATCTAAAGAAGAAGCACTTAAGATTATCTATATACTTATACTAAATAATATTAGAGACCTAGGTAAGGCCTTTAAGCTAGTGCCTATGTAGTTATATAAGTAAATAAGAACTATAAATCTTTTAACACACCCTAAGCTAAAGCTTAGAGTTATTACTACTTAAGAAACTAATTATTAGGCTAGCTAGCTAGATAAGTAGTTAAAGGTAGAGATAATAGCTACGTAAGTAATAAGCCTAGCTAGTATATTATAGAAAGCTTACGTAGAGTAAAAGAACTAATATATAGTACTCCTATTACTAGAAGTAACTTCTAAACTAGGAGCTTTTAGTAAACCTAGTCCTTCTATAAAGGAATTAAATAATTAGCTTAGTAAATCTTAGAAAGTATACTTAACTAAAGAACTAGATTTGCTATAATTATAGGAAATTATTTGTAATAAGTAGGATTACCCTAATTCTACCCCTACTACTTACTCTAAGCTTATAACTTCTAAAGCGTTAGGTAAAGTAGATAAAACTATACCTACTAGGCGTACTTAGTAAAGAAAGACCTTTAGCTCTACTATTTATATAAGCTAGAGGACTTATAGGCAGAATTCTAATAATAATCTAAAGGGTAATAAAAATAAAAGAGTATATATACTTATAGTTATAGATAATAAGATTATTAAGCTTATAGAAACTTATTTTTAAGGAGTATACGCTTACTTATAGAGCAGAGAGCTTATAATACTATATGCTATTATAGCAGCTACTCTATTTATAAAACTAGTATAAAAACTAGACGCTTAAGTATATACTAGTAAGCTTCTAAAAGCGCTAATAAAGTAAAGGGATCTTTAATTATATCTATATATAAAGCTCTTTATTAAAGCTGCCCTAAAGGAGATCTAAACTTATATAAAGAAAGGGACATAGTAAGTAGTAGATTAAGAGAATAGCTATTACCTACTCCTACTTAAATAAGTATTTATATATAAAACTAATAAAGATAGTTACTTTCTTAAATATAAAGCTTAACTTATAGCTTAAGGGGATCTTTAGGCTATTAACTTACTCTAATTAACGTACGCAGTAACGCTTACTACTTACTTATTTAGGATAGTAATTATAATTACTATAGAGTTTAATATAGAGATCTATTAGTTTAACATAGTTAGCGTATTCCTAAATGCGTAGCTTAATAACAACGTAGTAGTTATTTGCTAGCTTCTAGATAGATTTAAGTAAACTAGTAAGGCTTTAAGGCTTAAATAAGCTTTATATAGGCTGCGCAACTTACTACTCCTCTAGTATTATAAATTCTTAGGAATATTTTAGAAGCTTAGGCTTACTACGTTAAAAGAGGAGCCCTACTTATTCTTTAATAAGAAATAACGTATTCTAGTGCTCTTTTACGTAGATAATATCCTGCTTATATATTATAAGGATAATAAGAAAGATGCTCTAGTAATCCTAGAAGGCATTAAGTTAATATATAAGTTTAATAATAGAGGAGCTATATAGTAGTTCCTTAGAATTAGGGTAATTAGAGACAGAGCCTCTTAGATAATTATACTAGTTTATAATACGTATATTAAGAAAGTTGCGTTAAGATTTAACCTAATTAACTTAAAGAGCTTCCTAGATACACCCCTAGGATTAACTAAGCTATTAAAGAATACTAAAGAAGCGTTTAAATAAGAAATTAAGGTATATTAGGAGTAAGTAGGATTAGTACTATATACTATAATTATGCTCTGCCCTAATATTACATACGCTGTTTTAAAGCTCTTATACGTCCTAACTAACCTATCTAAGGCTTACATAAAAGTAGTTAACTGCCTAATTATATATCTTTACTATACATAATTTAAGGGCATCTAATATAGTAAAAAGTATAATACAGAGCTCTTAATATATAGTAACGCGTCCTTTATAGATAATATTAAGATAAGGTAATTATCTTATAGGTATATAATTATACTATTTAGAGGGCTTATTATATAAAAGGCAGTATAATAATTAACTATTATAACCTCTACTACTAAGGCTAAGTTAATTACGCTAGAGCATGTATTAAAGGAATTAATAGTACTTAAATAACTATTTAATAAGCTTACGCTTAACCTTAACAGCGCGTAGACGCTCTGCTATAATAATTAGCAGACAATCTAGCTTATTATAAGAGAGAATAAGAGGATTACTATATAACTGCAATATATAGATATTTAGAATATATAGCTCTGCTAGAAATACGCTAAAGGCTCCTTTAAGGTAATATATCTGCTAACTAATAATATGCCTATAAATAGATTTATAAAATATCTCTTAAAGTAGAAATCTTTAAGGTTTAAGGAGCTCTTAAGACTTTATAACGCAAGATTATAGATATAAGAGTAAAGAACGTAATATAGAAGCGCCTAAAGGCTACTTTTAAGAGCCTAAAAGGTTACTTAGTGTGTATTAATATAGTAGGGAGAATACTTCTCTCTTTTAGGGCAAGATCTAAACTATACTATAAGAGCGTCTACTAGCTTACTAAAGAGCCTCTTAATACGCGTACAGCGCGCCTTAAGGGACTCTATAAAAGCTATAGGCACTATAAAGTCCTAGGACTCTAAGGGAGCTATAGGGACTATAGTATTCTAAGGCTCTACTAAGCTAATATTAGAGCTTTTAGTAATAGTAGTATTATTCTTTATAATAATTACGCTACTATTATTACTATCTATACTACTCTTAGCACCCTTATTACGCTAATCTTTAGGAAGATTCTCTTTACTAGAGGCATAGTACCCTATAAGCGCGCAAAACGTAACGCGCTACTTTTTAATCTTACTATTTTATATTACTTAATTAGAAAAAGAGAACTTAATAACTAAAGCGTAACTGTAATAGGCTAGGCTTTACCTAGCCTTAGTTATAGTTTAATTACAGGATAATTATAGGACTATAGAGGAGACTAAGGCCTTATAGTTTACTTATACTATAGTTATACTATAGACTAACTATAGGTATAAGTAAATATATACATAAATCTCTATAGGCACCTAGATAGACTTATAAGGAATATAATACTTTTATTAGTACTTATTATAGTTATATTCTAAGTTAGCCTATATAATATTTATATTCCTTCTTCTAACCTAATAAATAATCTAAAACTAAGAAGAGATAGCCCCTAATATAAATTAAAATATTAACAGCCCCTTATAAGGGGACTTAAGGAAAGATCTATTTATTATAAAACTTATAGGAATATTTTAAATACTATATTTCTAGAATAAGGACCTTATACGTAAGGTAGTAATTCTAGCTAAAGGTTAAGTAACACTATTAAGCTCCTAGTAAAGGAACTCTTTTTAGTAATAAAATTTAGGGCTAAGCCTAATAAGTACTTAGTAGGGTTACCCTTTAACTTAGATACCTATATTATAAGGAGCCTAATATAACGCAATATAAAGATATACTAAGCAGAAACCTATAGTATTAGGCCCTTTATTTAATAGTAATAAACTATATTATAAGGCTTAGCAAACTACTATTTAGGTTAAGCTTTAGCTAAATAGTAAGTATATTAGGGATAATTAGGCTAAGTTTCTGCTAGTGTAAATAAACCTAGCTATAAACGTATAATTAAAGGTAGTAATATACTTTAAAAATAAAGAAAGGAATAGCTAGTAGGATCTAATAGCCTTTTTAAACTACTTAGCTTTCTACTATAGTAATAACTATAGTAGGGAGTAAGCCTAAGCTAAGCTTAAAGTATTATAATAAGGAAAGAAGGAGGTATTTACAGCCTTTTTTATCTAGTTTAAGCAACTTTTAGCATAAGGTAGTAGCCTTAAATAGAACCTAAAGTAGAAGCTAGGTAAACTTTAGCGTGTATTAAATAAGAAGCTTTATAAAGTTAGTATATATTAGGGAGTTATACGTATAGACTATAAGGCTATAGTATACGCATATTATTCTATATTAGTAGACTTAAAGATAAATATAATAGAATAATAAAATAGAACGCACTACCCTTAGCCTTAAATACTAGGCCTAAAGCGTAACTATAATAGGGACGTATAAATAACTATTATAAGTATAGTAAGTACCTCTATAACTTAAAAGAGACCTAATAAGTTAAATTAGATTCTACTAGTAGTATACTAATAGTAATAAGTAGTAGGCGTATGCCTTTATTATAGATAAGAGGGATACTATACGTAAGATTATATAAATATAGTTTATAAAGAGACTATTATAATTAGGTTAGTAAATATAGAACTATTATAAGAGGATTAGAAAAACTAAATACCTTTAGTTAAAGTTATAACTAGAGGTAAAAAGGAAGTATAGTAATAAGAAGTTAGCTCTAATATAAGGTTTAAGTAAGTAGTATAAAAGAAATTAGCTAGTAAATAAATAAACTACTATTTCTTATTCCCTTATTTATAAATAACTTAGAGCACGTTAAGGCGTTAGTTAACTTAGAGTACTAGTATTTTAGTATAATAAATAAAGAGGTTATAGAATAACTAGGGTTATTTTTTATTAATATTCCTCTACGTATATTATAGTAGGTAGCAGACTCTTTAAGTAATACTTAGATTATAAGGTTAGTAGCTATTAACTATAATATTAATAGGTAGGCTACGCGTATAGTAGTATATATAGTACTAGGGCTTACCTATAGCGTTATTTTAGGGAAACCTTAAATATAAAGAGAAGGGGTTATATTAAACGTAGCTTAGGGTAAATTAACTATTTATAGGGTAGGTAATATAATTATAAAGAAGGTTTAATAATAAAAGAATATCTTAAATATAGGCGTAATTTAAGCTATAGAAGTAGAGGAGATATTAAAATAGAGGAAAAAAAAGAAAGAGATAAAGAGAATAATTTTTCCTACTATAGTATAGAAACTAATACTAGTAATTAATATCTTATAGGCGTCTTAGAGCTTAAAAGAGACTTACTATAAGGCTAAAACGCGTATATTACTACTAAAATTATAAGACTTTATAGACCTATTTAATAAGAATAAAGCTATAGGCCTACCCTTATACTAAAAACATATAAATTACTATATATAACTAAAGAAGGATAAGAATAGTTATATACTAAAACTTCCTTAGAGACTATTATACTTTATATTATAAGATTAGCTATTAGAACTTTAGAAGTAACTAATAAAGCTACTAGATAAGGGCTAAATTTAGGTAAGTTTATCCTTAGCTAGGGCGCCTATACTACTAATTAAAAAGGTATTTAGGGGGTAGCGCCTTTACGTTAATAATAGGGAGTTAAATAAGGTTATAGACCTAGATAAATACCCCCTTCTTCTTATTAAAGAGATACTATATATACTATCTAAGGCTACTTAGTTCTTAAAGGTAGACGTAAGGGCTGCCTTCTATAAGCTTTATATAGTAATAAGGGATAAATATTTAATAGTATTTTAGACTTAATTTAGATTATATAAGTAGTTAGTCTGCTTATTTAGCCTTACTAGTACGCCTTTAACGTTCTAGTAATATATTAATAGCGCGTTAAAAGAGATACTTAGGGCGTAGGTAATAGTATACCTAGATAATATATTAATATACTTAACTAAAACCTAGAAAGATTATATAGTAAAGGTTAGGTAAGTACTAGAGCTTTTAAGAGAAGCTAAGCTAAACCTTAACCTAGAGAAGTATAAGTTTACTATAAAGGAGGTAAAATACCTAGAGTATATTATATAGGTAAAGAAAGCTATTTACCTAAACCTAGAAAAGCTCTGCGTAGTAAAAGATTAGGAGCTACTAATATTAGTTTAAAAGGTACGTAGTTTTCTAAGGTTTACTAACTTTTATTATAACTTTATCCCTAACTTCTCTAATATAGCTACGCTACTAAACTAACTTACTAGTAAAAATATCTTATTTTATTAAGGACTTAAAGAAAACTTAGCCTTTTAGGTAATAAAAAATACTTTTATAATAGGGCTAACCCTAGTATAATAAGACCTAGCTTAAAGGACGCTTATAATAATAGACTGCTTAGAAGTAGCTTTAGGAAAGTGCTTATTATAGGAGATAGATAGTATTCTCTACCTAATAGCATACTACTTAGTAGCCTTAACGCTAGTAAAGAAGAACTATATAATATATAATAAAGAGCTGTTAGTAGTAGTTTAATACCTTAAGGCGTAGAAGATAGAGTTAAGGAGTATAAAAGAGCTATTTACTATACTAATAGACTATAAAAACTTAAAGTACTTTACTAGGCTATATATTTTAAGTAAATGCTAGATACGCTAGGCTAAGATATTATTAGCGTTTAGTTTTAAGCTAAAATTCTATTTAGGAAAGTTATTAGCTTATTTTAACGCCCTAAGTTATAAGAAATAAGATAAGTCTTTAGAATAAGCCTTTAAAATATATATTATAACTCTAGTTACTATCTTAGCTATAAATAGTATTAAAACGTTAGAGGTTATAAAGTTACTACTAAAGGACTATATTTTTATAAACTCTTATATATAAGAACTCTAGAACGTAGCTATAATAAAGGACTTAAGTTATAGTATAAGGCTTACTATAATATAAAAAGGTAATAGGCATTTTTTAGCTAAGGCTAATACGCAGCTTTAGATTATAAATTATATAATTAGTACGTATAGTATACTACTATAGCGTAGAGTAATATAGCTACTATCCTAGAAGCTACTAATAATAATAGTAATATAGAGAGGGTATAAGTTAGGCCTAGTAGAATACCTAGAAAAAATTATAATATTTATAATATTATAATAGGGCTATTACTAGAATAGAATATCTTAAAATGTAGTATATTTTATTTAAAACTATAACTATATTAAAACGCGCGTAAGTTATTATTCTAAGTAAGGTCTTTTATAGCTAATACTAATTATAGTAAGGTACTAGTTATAGATATTTATAGACTTTATAATAGAACTCTTAGCCTAGGATAAGACCTTGCTATATTATATGCTAGTAATAATAAATAGACTATTAAAATATATCTAACTTAAAGCGCTAATAATAATAGCTGCTAAGTATGTAGCTAAGGTTTTCTAGGATATATAGTAGTGTTTCTAGGGATTCCTAATATTTATTATTATAGATTAGGGCTTAGACTAGTTAGGGAAGTTCTAGACTACGTTATGTAAACTAGTAGGCATTAACTAGCTCTTATTAATAGCCTATTATCTCTAAATAAATAGTAGAATAAAAAGAATAAATTAGAAGGTGCAGGTAGTCCTATAACTAATAGTAAACTTTAAGTAGATAAACTAGCTATAGTACTTGCCTATAACATAGTTAGTATTAAATAATTAAGATTTAATAGTAATAAAGGTAAGCCTAAACCTGCTCCTTAATAAATATAATCTAGATTTACTATAGAAGGTAGTAATCCTAAAGGTAGACTTTACTACGCTAAAGGGAGGTGTAGTATAATTCTTAGAATACCTTAAGACTAGTATAAAACTAGCCTAAGTAGTAATTATATTTACTTAGTAGTACTAATAAGAAATAGTAAATTAGACTTATAGGCTAGCTAAATACTTCTAGGTTAAAGATATAGTATAGTTTTTAATATAAAATATAAAAATAAATTACCCTAGTAAGAAGCTTAATTAGATTTAGAGGAAGTATATAGTAATAGCTATTTTAACTCTATTAATAGTAACTTTAGACCTTTTAGAAAACTTATATAAAACTATATATATAGATTTAGTTAAGCAGTTAGTAAATAATTTACTCTTAAGCTAGGTACTTTTAGACTCTTAACTAGGCCTAGAGTAGGTACTAGAGAATTTAGATCTAGACCTTAGTAAGTATAAAGTAGAAAAGATACTTTAAATAAAAAACGTAAAAGGCTAAGGAAGGAAGTAGCTACTAGTAAAATAAAAGGGTTAAAATAACCTAATATAGGAGCTATTAGGAAACTTTTAGAATATAGAGGCATAGGCTATTTTTAAAAAAAGAGACTAGAATATAATACCTTTTAATAAGAGAAGGATAAGAAGTAGAAAGAAAAGAAATTAATAGCTAAGCTATAATAGGGACGTAGCCCTAGGTATCTACCTATAAAATAAAGAGCTAGGACCCTTATTATAACTCTAAAGTATTAGCCTAAGAAAATAAATACTATAGCTAGAAGCTGCACTATAATACTAAAGTACTAGCTTAAAGAAAATAATATAAAAGGCTAGGAGCTATATTATAATACTAAAGTGCTAGCCTAAAAAAGATAATATAAAAGGCTAAAAGCTATATTATAATACTAAAGTGCTAGCCTAAAGAGTAGGTATAAGTCTTAATCCTAATAAGAGCTACCTTTTTTATAGTAAGGAAGTAACTTATTATTAGAATTATAAAGGGAGTAGAAATGCCTATATTTAGGGTTATTAAAGTTTTAGAAGAGTTAATAATTTATAAGAGCATAACTACTATAATAGTCTTATAAGAATAAGTAAGTCTAATTATAATAGCACTTTAACTTAATATAATAATAGTTACCTTAACTCTAAAGGGCTTACTATAAGAAGTTAGTCAGGCTTAAGAAAAGAAAAAAAGAAACTTATAGCTAATAGAGTAAACCTATTAGACTAGGTCTGCTCTATATAGTTAAAGCGCTTAGTAAGTATTATAGGCTAACTTAAAATGCAAACTGTAATAAGTACTAATAAAAGTATTATATTCCTTATAGGTCTATCTAGGAGCCTATAGAGATTTATATATATGCTTACTTATATATATAGTTAGTCTGTAGTATAACTATAGTATAAGTAAGCTATAAGGCCTTAGTCTCCTTTATAGTCCTATAATTATTCTATAATTAAACTATAACTAAGGCTAGGCAAAGCCTAGCCTATTATATACCCTCTACCTTACCTAAAAATTTATGTACGTATAATATGTGCTAAGCTTACTATACGCGTATACTATAGTAGCTGTGCGCGTCTGTTATAGCTATTATATATACATAAAGTAGGGTAATTACAGCTCTACTAAGTAAGCTACCCCTTTTTATATTATATAAACCCTAGGTCCTTACATAAATCCTTCTTTAAATAAACTACTCTTTACCTACTTTTACTACTACTACCCCTATTAACTATTCTAGACCCTTTGCGCCCCCTTCTATAATAACTTCTCTTAATAAATTAACCTCTATTACTACTACTAATAGCTCTCCCCCTCCTTCTAATAATAACCCCTAAAATATACCTTTAGGCTATAATATTAATATAAGTAATACCCTAATATTATATTATAGTTATAATATAGATACTAATTTATATACTAAGTAAACCCTCTACTACTACTATATTAGCTAGTATAAGGTTATTAGTAATTCTAAAGATAAAAATAAAAAGACTAATAAGTACCTAGTACGTATATACTATAAGTATATTTTAAAAATAATAAAGTTTAGTTTTATAAGCTATATACCTAGTCTTAGGCTTAGCTATAACTTTTACTATACTAGGCGCAAGCCCTATACCTATAATAATAAGCACTTAGTTACCTACCCTAACGCGCATAAGGCGCTTAAGAAGTTTAAGAAGTATTATAATAAGAGCTACGTAGATAGTAATAGCTATATTACTATTATAGGGACGTATAGTAAAGTTAAGGAGAAGGGCAAGACATTAGGTACTTATTATAAGTTTAAGCCTAAGTTCTATTACCTATACTATACTTTTAATAACCTAATAGAGGCAGCTAATTATAACGCTATTTCTAGGGTTACCTTCTAGACTTTAACTAAGCGCGCCTAGGCTAACTAATAGGAGGGTAGAAGCCCTCCCTAAAGTAATAGTTAGGCGCTTACCTTTATACCTTAGACCCTAACTTACAGGCGTAATAGGGGCGTCTAGGCCTAGATAAACTAGCTAGCTACTAGTACTATAATAGCCTTCTAAATGCTTACTAAGCGCTTTAACTATATAGAGTAGACCTAGTCTAATAGGTTTACTCTATTAGCTATAAGTTCCTTTTTCTTCTTCTCTTAAGCCTTACTAACTTCTTATAGTAAGCCCTTTAGGGTTAAGGTAACTACTAAGGTATTAAGTTAGAACGCTATTATAATTAGACTTACTCTTATAAGACTATTATAGTAGTTATACTCCTATAAATTATTAACTCTTCTAGGAACCTAATAACTCTAGATATAGGCGTTTCTACTCCCTTTATAATTCTAATAATAAGTTACCTCTTTACTATAAGAAAGGTAGCTCTTATTAGAATTAAAACCTATACCTACTCCTTAGGCTAGCACTTTAGTATTATAATATAGCTCCTAGCCTCTTATATTATTTTCTTTAGACTAGCAATTTAGTATTATAGTATAGCTCCTAGCTATAGCGTCTGTTTTTCTAGGCTAATACCTTAGTATTATAATAAGGGTCCTAGCCCTTTATTTTATAAGTAAATACCTAGGGCTGCGTCTCTATTATAGCTTAGCTATTAATTTCTTTTCTTTCTACTTTTTATTCTTTTCTTATTAAAAGGTGTTATATTCCTATTTTTCTTCTTAAAAATAGCCTATGCCTCTATATTTTAAAAGTTCTTTAATAGCTCTTATATTAGGTTATTTTAACCCTCTTATTTTACTAGTAGCTACTTCTTTCCTTAGCCTCTTATATTTTTTATCTAAAGTATCTTCTCTACTTTATACTTACTAAGGTTAGAGTCTAAATTCTCTAGCACCTACTCTAGGCCTAGTTAGGAGTTTAAAAGTACCTAGCTTAGAAGTAGATTATCTATTAACTACTTAACTAAATCTATATATATAGTCTTATATAGGTTCCCTAAGAAGTCTAAAGTTACTATTAATAGAGTTAAAATAGCTATTACTATATACCTCCTCTAAATCTAATTAAGCTTTTTACTAGAGTAATTTATTTTTATATTTTATATTAAAAACTATACTATATCCTTAACCTAAAAGCGTTTAGCTAGCCTATAAGTCTAGTTTACTATTTCTTATTAGCGCTGCTAAGTAAATATAATTACTACCTAGGCTAGTTTTATACTAGTCTTAAGGTATTCTAAAAATTATACTGCACCTCCCTTTAGCGTAGCTAAGTCTACCTTTAGGATTACTACCTTCTGTAGTAAGTTTAGATTATATTTATTAAAAAGCAGGTTTAGGCTTATATTTATTACTATTAAATCTTAATTATTTAATACTAACTATATTATAAGTAAGTACTATAGCTAGTTAGTCTACTTAAAGTTTACTATTAGTTATAGGACTGCCTACACCTCCTAATTTATCCTTTCTATTCTACTATCTATCTAAAGATAATACGCTATTAATAAGAGCTAGTTAATACCTACTAGTTTACATAACGTAGTCTAGAACTTCCCTAACTAGTCTAAGCCCTAGTTTATAATAATAGATATTAGGAATCTCTAGAAATGCTACTATATATCCTAGAAGACCTTAGCTATATACTTAGTAGCTATTATTATTAGCGCTTTAAGTTAGATATATTTTAATAGTCTATCTATTATTACTAGTATATAACGCAGGGAGGTCTTATCCTAGGCTAGGAGTTCTATTATAAAGTCTATAAATATCTATAACTAGTACCTTACTATAATTAATATTAGCTATAGAAGACCCTACTTAGAATAATAACTTACGCGCGTTCTAATATAGTTATAGTTTTAGATAAAACGCGCTACGTTTTAGGATATTTTATTCTAGTAATAGTTCTATTATAATATTATAAACGTTATATTCTTCTTTAGGTGTTTTACTAGGCCTAACTTATACGCTCTCTATATTACTATTATAGTTAGTAGCTCCTAGGATAGCAGCTATATTACTCTACGCTATAATAGTATACTATGCGTACTAATTATGTAATTTATAATCTAAAGTTGCGTATTAGCCTTAGCTAAGAAACGCCTATTACTTCTTTATACTATAGTAAGCCTTATACTATAACTTAAGTCTTTTATTATAGCTGCGTCTTAGAGTCTTTATATATAAGGGTCTATAAAAATATAGTCCCTTAGTAGTAACTCTATAACCTCTAACGTTCTAGTACTATTTATAGCTAAGATAGTAACTAGAGTTATAACGCATATTTTAAGGGCCTGTTTTAGAGACTTATCTTATTCCCTATAACTTAGAGTATTAGGATAAGCTAATAACTTTCTTAGACAGAATTTTAGCTTAAAACTAAATACTAATAATATTTTAGCCTAGCGTATTTAGCGTTTACTTAAGATACGCAGCCTAGTAAAGTACTCTAAGTTCTTATAGTCTGTTAGCATAGTAAATAGTTCTTCTACACTTCTTAACTTTATCTTCTACGCCTTAAGGTATTAAACTACTACTAACAGCTTCTTATTATATATTATATAGTTCTTCTTTACTAGCGTTAAGGCTACTAAGTAGTATACTATTAGGTAGAGAATACTATCTATCTCCTATAATAAGCACCCTCCTAAAGCTACCTCTAAGTAGTCTGTCTTTATAAGCGTCCTTTAAGCTAGGTCCTATTATACTAGAATTAGCCCTATTATAAAAGTATTCTTTAATACCTAAAAGGCTAAGTATTTCTTAGGTCCCTAACTAAATAAAATATTTTTACTAGTAAGTTAGTTTAGTAGCGTAGCTATATTAGAGAAACTAGGAATAAAGTTATAGTAAAAGTTAGTAAACCCTAAGAAACTACGCACCCCTTAAACTAATATTAGTAGCTCCTAATCTTTTACTACGCAGAGCTTTTCTAGGTTTAGGTAAATAGCTTTTTTTACTTATATAATATACTCTAGGTATTTTACCTCCTTTATAGTAAACTTATACTTCTCTAGGTTAAGGTTTAGCTTAGCTTCTCTTAAAAGCTCTAGTACTTGCCTAACCTTTACTATATAATCTTTCTAGGTTTTAGTTAAGTATATTAATATATTATCTAGGTATACTATTACCTACGCCCTAAGTATCTCTTTTAACGCGCTATTAATATATTACTAGAACGTTAAAGGCGTACTAGTAAGGCTAAATAGGCAGACTAACTACTTATATAATTTAAATTAAGTCTAAAATACTATTAAATATTTATCCCTTATTACTATATAAAGCTTATAGAAGGCAGCTTTTATATTTACTTTTAAAAGCTATATAGCCTTAGATAGTATACGTAGTATCTCTTTAATAAAAGAGAGGGAGTATTTATCTAGGTTTATAACCTTATTTAACTCCTTATAGTTAATATAAAGGCGCTACCCCCTAGATGCCTTTTTAATTAGTAGTATAGGCGCCCTAGCTAAAAATAAACTTGCCTAAATCTAGCCCTTATCTAGCAGCTCTATTAATTACTTCTAAAGTTCTAGTAACTAATTTTATAATATAGAGTATAATAGTCTTTAAAGTAGTTCTAGTATATAACTATTCTTATCCTTTTTTAGTTATATATAGTAATTTATATATTCTTAGTATAGGGGTAGGCTTATAGCTTTATTTTTATTAAATAAGTCTATAAAGTCTTATAACTCTAGTAGTAGTACGCGCATTTTAGCCTTATAGTAAGTCTCTCCTAAGCCCTAAGACGCCTATAAGATATTAATTACTAGCGTTAGTTCCTATACTATAGTAAGGAAAATTATTTCTTTTATTCTTCTTTTTTTTTTTATTCTAATATCTCCTCTACTTCTATAGCTTAAATTACGCCTATATCTAAGACGTCCTTTTATTATTAGACCTTCTTTATAATTATGTTACCTACTTTATAAATAGTTAATTTACCTTAAGCTACGTCTAATATAACCCCTTCTCTCTATATCTAGGGTTTTTCTAGAATAATACTATAGGTAAGCCTTAGTACTATATATACTACTATATATATAGCCTACCTATTAATATTATAGTTAATAGCTACTAACCTTATAATTTAAGTATTACCTAGAGAGTCTACTACCTACTATAATATACGTAGAAGAATATTAATAAAAAATAACCCTAGTTATTCTGTAACCTCTTTATTTATTATACTAAAATACTAGTACTTTAAGTTAACTAACGCCTTAACGTGCTCTTAGTTATTTATAAATAAAGGAATAAAAAATAGTAGTTTATTTATTTACTAGCTAATCTCTTTTATACTACTTACTTAGACTTTATATTATAGCTAACCCTTTATTACTATACTTTCTTCTTACCTTTAGTTATAACTTTAACTAAAGGTATTTAGTTTCCCTAATTCTTTTATAATAGTTTTATACCTACTAACCTAATTATAATAGTCTTCTTATAAACTATGTTTATATAATCTTATATATAGTATCCCTCTTATTTATAATAAGAGTATATACCTGCCACTTATTACTATTAGTATACTACTAGTAGAATCTAATTTAACTTATTAGGTCTCTTTTAAGTTATAGAAGTGCTTACTGCGCCTATAATAGTTATTTATACGTCCTTATTATAGTTACGCTTTAGGCCTAGTATCTAAAGCTAGGGGTAGTGCGTTCTATTTTATTATTCTATTCTATTTATCTCTAAGTCTACTAATATAAAATAATATGTATATACTACAGCCTTATAGTCTATACATATAACTCCCTAATATATACTTACCTTATAAAGCTTCTTATTTAACGCGCGCTAAAGTTTACCTAGCTTCTGCTTTAGGTCCTATTTTAGGCTACTACTTTATGCTAAGAGTTGCTTAAACTAAATAAAGAAGGTTGCAAATGCCTCCTTCTTTCCTTATTATAATACTTTAAGCTTAGCTTAGGCTTACTCCCTACTATAGTTATTACTATAGTAGAAGGCTAAGTAGTCTAGGAAAGCTATTAGATCCTACTAGCTATCCCTTCTTTTATTCTTAAAGTATATTACTACCTCTACTAGCAGGAACTTAGCCTAGTTATCCCTAATATACTTACTGTCTAGCTAAAGCTTAACCTAAATAGTAGTCTGCTAAGCCTTATAATATAGTTTATTACTACTAAATAAAGGGCCTAATACTATAGGTTTCTGCTTAGTATATCTTTATATTACGTTATATTAGGCTCTTTATAATATAAGTATTTAAGTTAAGGGGTAACCCTACTAAGTACTTATTAGGTTTAGCCCTAAATCTTATTACTAAAAAGAGTTCCCCTATTAGGAGCTTAATAGTATTACTTAACTCTTAGCTAGGATTACTACCTTACGTATAAGGTCTTTATTCTAGAAATGTAGTATTTAAAATATTCTTATAAGTTCTATAATAAATAGATCCTCCTTTAAGTCCCCTTATAAGGGGCTATTAATATTCTAATTTATATTAGGGGCTATCTCTTTTTAGTTTTTAGATTATCTATTAGGTTAGAAGAAGGAATATAAATATTATAGGCTAACTTAGAATATAACTATAATAAGTACTAATAAAAGTATTATATTTCTTATAAGTCTATCTAGGTGCGTATAGAGATTTATATATATACTTACTTATATATATAGTTAGTCTATAGTATAACTATAGTATAAGTAAGCTGTAAGGCTTTAATCTCCTCTATAGTCCTATAATTATCCTATAATTAAACTATAACTAAGGCTAGGCAAAGCCTAGCCTATTATAGGCAGCCTGCTCTATTACTAGAGCAGCTAGAGTAACTAAAGAGACGTCTAGGATATTATTAGTTAGAGCCTATAGCTCTGCCGCAAAGCGTAAAGGAAATAAGACTAGAGCCTTAAGAGTAGGGGAAGGAGATAGAGTATTATTAGTATTACTAAAGGACTTAAGGGAAGCTCTCTCTTTAGCTATAATAGCCTTAGCGCTTACAGCAGCAGACTTAACTTATAATTAGATAAACTAATCTATTTTTAGACTAAATAAGGGCTTAGGATTAGCGTTTAGTAAGAGCTTAGGAGCCCTAAAGGAAAGAATAAATAAAGGCGCTAAAGCGCGTAAAGGACTTAAGGTAGAGGTAGAGGAGCTATTAGTAGCAGATTTCTTAGCGAGCTTATAAGCATAGTACTTAGTTATATAGTGTAGTATAACAAGGAGGTATTACAGTCAAACCACCATTATAAGGATAGTGGGGCGGCGCCAAAATTTGATCCTTATAACGGGTTACATCATTATAACGGTGGTTGCACGTGCCCATGCCAAGGCCTTAGGGTAAGCACTAAGGCACGTAAGCTATATCCTATTGGCTAAGTCCGTTATAAGGATAAGTCACGTTCTGCGCTAACCTTATAATGGGGGTATTCTTATAATGGTGGTTTGCCTGTAGTAGGACAACGTCTAATTAGGCCTTAATAGATTATTACATAACCTGCGAAAGTTAATTATAGCTTAGGGAAGTAGCTAGTAAGTATAGCGTTAGCGTAATTACGTGTTTTAATAGGTATAGATAGGTGTTAGAGGTAATTTCCTTTTATAATTATGCATTGTTATATAGGAATTCTATCTACTATTTTAAGTCTACTTTAGACTATTTAATTATAAGTTAGTAAAGAACCCCTTACCCTATACTCTACTATAATTTTTAGTAAAGCCTATAGGGCTATTAATAGTCTATTAAAAAAAAAAAGGAAAACCTTAAAGAATAGTAAATAGAAGAGTAATAATAATAAACTATAATAAGGGCTTATTAAAGGGGTCCTACACAAGATTATTATTAGGAGGCCTAAAGTAAAAACTAAAATATAATAGATTAACTAAGGATAGATATTTAAAACTAGGATAAAACCTAGTAGATACTAATATAGAGTTAGTAAATAATAGGAAATAATAAGGCGTTATATCTAAGAAAGTAATCTACTTAAAGTAAGTAAGTTACTTAAGGTAAGTAATAGAAGGTCTACTTAAGATAAGTAAGTTACTTAAAGTAAGTAATATAATATATATTAGTAAGGCGCTAAGAGATAACTACTAAGTAGTAAAGGGTTGCACTAAGAAGGCCTTAGGGTATTAAATAAGATAAATTAATATAATAAGGGGTTCTATTAGCAGATAGAATAGTAGGCTAAGAAGGAAATAATAATAAGGAGATAGGGAAAATAAAAGGACTAAAAGAGATAGAAAGATTATAAGAAGGAAGAAAGAAAGGAATAATAAGAAAATAATAATTAATAACTATAAAAATAGTTAAGAGAGACCTACTAACCTATTACTAATACTAATACTTATATTTTCCTAGGAATCTATTAGTTCTTTTATTCTAATACTATTAAAGAATAGTTATACGCCCTATTCTTTCTAAAATAATTAGATATTATAAAAAGATATTAAGACTATTAATTACACTAAAGAATTACGTACTAGTAATCCTAAAGCTAGTAGAAGAGGCGCCTACTTTCTTAAGATTAACTAGCCTATTAGTAACTAGACTATAGGTACTAAAGGATAATTAGAACTATAGAAAGGATTATAAGGATACGTTAAAGGCCTTAGATAACAGTACCCTATTAGAGAATAGTAAGGAAAAAGAAATAAATCCTAAACCTTAGCCTATTAAGCTACCTCTAGTGTCCTAAGAGCCTAGCGCTACACTAATACTAGTATTACTAGTAATAGAAGGACTTTAAGAGTAATAGGCTATTATTAAACTTAGCCTAACTAATAGTAATACCCTACGCTTTTTAGGCCTAAATATAATAAAGTTCCTAGATTACTATAATTTTATATATACTAGGGCTTAGTAGGGAGTAAAGGATTATAAGGATAGAGTGCTATACTTCTATAAGCAGACCTAATTAGACTTTATTTAAATAATCTTAGAATACTCCTATAATTATATATTATAAGAGGCCTTTAAGACTATCCTAAAGAAGAGATTTTAGGACGCTAATAATAGTGCTAGAAAAGGGACTTAGGTATACTTAAATAGTTTTATTGCCTAGGTAGCCTAGTAATAACCTAGTATTAACCTTTTAGAGTACTATTACTAGTTTATAGTTAATTTCTAAACAGCCTTTATAAGGAATAAAGTAATAGCTTATAAAAGAAAAAGTCTATTTTACTAAGGTCTAGACGTAACTAATTAGTAGTTAGTTACGTTTTCTATGCCTAATAGACTAGATATTAATAATATAATAACCTTCTACCTTAAGCTAATCTTTAACTATATCTAATATTACTATAATTAAATATTAGGGATAAAGATGCTTAAAACCCTACTTATTACTAGTATACTAGGATAGGAATTAACTAAGCTAATAATAACCTTACTTATAGGCATATTAACTATTCCTAATATAAAAATAAACGTTAACTCTTAAATTATTAAACTCTATAATTTTATAAAGGGGATAACATTAATAGTATAAGAGTTTACGTATTAGAAAACTACCCTTAACGTTAAATAGAGCTTTAAGAACCCTATAAACTAGTACTACGCCTAGTGTACCTTTATTAGTCCTACCTTATACTAGGAGTAAGTAGATAGAACGTTCTAATTATTATTTACCTTTATAATAAATCTAAACGCAAATATAGAAATTATAAAGAATTAAGAAGTTTAAAGAGATGTCTATAAGTATTATAGTAAGGTTAGATATATAATTTAGAACTATAAATATATATAAGGATTAAAAGTAAATAGGTAGATCTATAATTAATAAAATAAAAATAGATAGTAGTAATACTTCTTTAGCTAATAAAGTACGCCTTAAGAAAAGCTTCCTAGAAGACTACTCTAGGGCTTAGAAGAATTACTTTTATAGCTTTATAATAATATTAAGGACTACTAGAATATCTCTAATAGTTAGCTAAAGGATAGAGCTAAAGTTATTTATATAAATAGGTTTAAGAAACTAGCAGCGCTAGGCCTTTATAAATAGGAGCTAAGTACTAAAACGTATAATACTAAATACTAGGGAACTATAACTAACTATTAATAATAGGTAATTAAAGACTTTTAAGAGGCTATCTACTTTTTATAATTAGTAACTAAAGAACTAACTAATAGTACTATAGTATATACTACTACTTAGAGCATAGCATAGAGCTAGTTACTAATAGATAGGAATAGCTAGGTTAAGGATTCCTAAGTATAGAAACTACTACTAAAGGCGCAAATAAAGAATATATACTAGGGGGTACCCCCCCTAAGTATAAAGGATTTAATAGCTAATAGTAATATATTACTATAACGCGCCTTTGTACCTATAATAGACCTATAAAACCTTAAACTAAATAACCTTATAAAATTAGCTAATCCTTAATAAGAATAATAAGGGGTAAGTAGCCTGCTAATAAAACCTTAGAAGGTAAGCGGGGTAATTATAGCCTAGTTAGAGTAAAATTTAGTTAACCTTCTCTAATTATTAAACGTTAACACGCTAGTAGGTACAGCGTTATCTTAAAAAGTCTAAGGCCCTACTATTATATTCCTACTTTTTTAGTCTAGCATTATTAATATAACGTTATAAATACTAGTATTAGTAAGGAACTATTAAGGCCCTTTAAACTAAGGAGGTAATAGTAAAGTTGTGAAAAATGGAGTAATTTAAACGGGTTAATTGAAAAATTCATGTAATGGACTGATTAATTAAACTTCTACAACTACTATCTCCTTCTATCTATATACTACTTCCTGCTTTGCTTGGATACTTTATTAGATACTAGATCCTTGT
>MU005768.1:1203506-1218568 GCA_010093715.1 Pleomassaria siparia CBS 279.74 | reverse complement strand
AGAGTTTTATATTTCTTAGATAGGTCCTTAGCGTGTAATACGCTAAAACTGTAGTTTTATGTTTTAAGCAAACTATATAGTTTATATATTTAACAAAAGTAAGTATAATTAAAGAAGCCTTAAAGAGACGTAGGTAGGGTCTTATTAATAAACTTAGTGTCTTTTAATAATATAACTTAGATTAAGAAGATACTAGCTATAAGAAAAAAAATAAGGAGATAATAAATGCGTATTAAGACGCTTAGGAATAATAATAATAAATAGTAAAGATTTATAGGAAGATCTTTATCTGCTAAGTTAGTATTTATAGTTATATAGCTTAAGGTTTACTTAATATAGGTTTATAATTAAACATAATTAGACTAGCATTAGCCTAAGTACTAAACCTTTAAATTAAGGATATTACTTAAGATTACATACCCCTAAGCTAAAGAACTAGAATAATATTAGTAGATAGTAGACTTAATTCTTTTATTAGCACTTGCTAGGTAGTACTAGTAATAATAGGTTAGGTAGTTATTCTAACACACCTTTAAGTAGTAAGGAACCTTTAATAAGCACTCCTTCTTAGTATACTATTCTATGTAAGCGCAAGGCTATTATTAGAATTCTTAACTACAGGACGCTGTAAATATAAGATTTAGTTGCCTAAAAGTAATATAAGAGTATTATTTCTAGAAATAGATCCTATACTAATTATTAATACTGTACTAAATAAGCCTTAAGAAAATAGAAACTAAGTGCACCTACTAGAGAGGTGTACTTAGTTTAGATAAACCTAGAATATAAATTAATAATTCTTTATAAAGACTTAAAAATAGAGGATAATTTTAAGCGTAACTTTATAAAGATGCAGGAGGAAATATAACAACATATAGCAGCCTAACGCGTCTTTAATAAATAGCTTAGGAGTAGAGAAGTAAATACCTTATATAAGATAGTAGCGTAAAAGGTTTAGCCTATAGATAAGCTATAAGAAGATACACTAATAGAGTTTAGCTATCTAGATTAGTAATAGCGTATAATTGCGTAATAGGGGGTAAAGGATAGTACTAAGCCCTATATTCCTAGACCCTATAATAATATCTTTAAGTAACGCTATATCTCTTTTCTAAGGGGCACTTAATTAATGCTAGTAAGACTAGAAAGCATATATATTAGTAAAGATCTGTAGCTAATAGAAATAGAACTACTCTATAAGCTAATATTTAATTAGGAGGCTATAATTACCTAGGACTTCTCTAAGATAACTACTATTTATTCTAACGTTTAACTACTGTATAAGATTTATACTAAACCCTATAATATATAGTAGAAGAAAGGTTTTTAATACCCTTAATAATTAGAGCGCGTTATAATTAAGATAATTTAGAAGAGAATTAAGAGAGGCACCCTTAAACTTACTAATAGTTAGTATTGCAACCTATAGTTCCTAACGCTAAAGAAGCAGCCTAGCACGTATTAATTAATTAATAATGCCTAGGTCTTAAACAGCTATACTATTTAGGACGCGAACCTACTACTATTAGCTAATAGGTTCTTAGAGAGATTAGCTAATTAGGCTATCTATTCTCTTTTTAATTTCTTTTTAGGGTATAATTAACTACTACTTTATACTAAGAGCTAGGACATAATAGCCTTTATAACGCTAATAGGGTTAATCTAATAGTATACCCTATTAATAGGCGCAATAAATTTAGTATAAGCCTTTATTAGGATAGTAATAAAGACCCTTAAGGAATACCTCTTTAACGCATTACCTTTTATTAATAATGTAGTAGTAGGTAGACCCTAGTTAAAATATAGTAATAAGCTTGCGCAGCTAGGCGTCTAGCGCCACGTATTAGAATACTAGCAGCAGATTAACTATGTGCTAGCAGACGTTAAATAGGTAGAAGTAATAATTTTAGGGCTTAAATTATTCTAGGGAGTAGAGCGCCTTAGGATTATTAGTTATAAAGTTAATAGTAATAGCTAATACCTAAAGGGTAAGAAGGTAGAGAAGATATTAAAGTATTCCCCTTATAGGGGTATAAAGGAAGTTTAATAGTTTATTAGCATTTACGTATATTACTAATAATAGATCTCTAGTTTTGCGTTCTAAGCAGTACCCCTATTCTAATTATTATAAAAGTGTAAGAGGGGCTAGCGAACACCTAGCGCAGCGCTAGGGTTACGTTAGCTACGTAACTAGGAATTATGTAATTAGAGGCTATATAGATAGCTTAGAACTAGTAACTCTCTAGTTCCTTAGAATTTAGTCTTATTATTTCTCTAAATTAGCTTGCTACTATAAACCCCTTTATAATTCTAAATTCTCTTTAAGTACATAGCAGCTTAGCTAGTTTATCTTAATTAAACTAAAGTACACCTTTTTTAATACCTTTATAACAGCGCTTTACTATATTAGCGCTACTAGAATAGAACTAACCTAAACTAGTGTACTAAGTACCTTAGGAGGGAGAGTCCTTTATATAAGCCCCTCTACTAATAGAGACTGCTCCTTAACCTAAAACTACCTATGCTTAGTTATTAGAGAAATATAATATCCTACTAGTAAAACATAAAAAATAAACAAGAGATAAAGTAGTAAATACACCTAAATCTAAAGAACTAAATAAACTACTACTACCTAGAGGCAGAAAATCTTTACTAGAGTTTAGAGATAACCCCCTACTACTATAATAATAGTAAATTAAAATCCTCCTAACATATATCCCTATGCAAGAACCTAAAATTAAAAAGATACTAATTTTTAAAGGTAAGAGTATTAGGGAATACTAGGACTTCTAAATTAGGCTTAAGATAGCTTTTTAAATAGACCTAAGTGCTTTTACTTTAGAAGATTAGAAAATTACTTATACACTTTAATATTTAACTTAAACCTACTAATAAATCTAAATCTAGAATAAATAGGTTAATAACAGCGTAGCGCATACGTAGACTAAGATAATAACCTTCTTACTAGACTAACTTAAAAATCTAATAAACTAAGAGCTTTAGATTATAATATAATATTCTAGGGCTAAGTAGAGAAAAAATTAATTAGTAAATAAGTTTGCTACCTTCCTAATAACCTTAGAATTATAAATTAATCTACCTTACTATAATAAGTAATTATAAATACACCTTTATAGTAAACTATTTCCTGCCCTTAGAATAGCTTTAGTTAATTATAAGGTATTTCTAGTAATATAATAGGACTTAGTAACTTAAGCCTCTACCCTAGAGAAGAACTAGTAATATAGTAGCATGTTACCTTTACTATAACAGCGCAATACTAGCGCTACGCAGAATTAAAGTAGTAAATTAAAGAAGGAGAATACGTTAACTAATAAGAAACCTAATAAGAAAGAGTAAAGAAAGTCTAAGAATAATAAGTAGAAAAAGAAGAATATTTAGTGCTATAATTACTAAAAATAGGGTTACTACTTAAGTAAGTGTTACTCCCTAAAGAAGAAGAAAGAAGGCACTCTAGTAATAGAAGTAAATGCTATTAATTTAATAAAAAAATAGAGTTCTAGAAGGATACCTTTAATCCCTCTAAAAGGGTAGTATTGCAAAAGGAGAAATATATTAAAATAGAAGGTTCTATCTAGCGCCTTAATAGTAAATAGATAGTAACCTCTATAACCCTTAACGTAGGTGTAGAGACTAACATTATTAATAAAAAGTTTACTATAGAATAGTAACTACTAGATCTAATAAATATAGAGTTGCTAAAGTTTATACTACCTAATTTAAAATATGCCTAAAGCTTTTACGCCTATTAGGTCCTAATCTAAATTAAGGATAGTTAGGAAAGAGAAAGAGAAGAATATATTATTTACTATAGAATAATAGATATAGCTAATTAAGTTATCTTAGGTCTACCTACTCTAAAGTAGCTTTAAATACTTATTAACTATAAGAAGAAGGAGTAGCGCTAGAAGATTAATAATAAGTTATAGTAAGTTAAGGACCTTAGAACTTTTATTAATTATTATAATAATAAAACTATAGTTTACCTTATAGTAGGTACTACCTTAGCTAACGTAGTAAAGCCTAAGGTTCTAAAGCTTCTGCTAGAACTAGCTAAATTTAAGGATGTAGCTAGTATAGATAACGCTGTAATAATAGTAAGGGCCTATAAACACGCTATTAAACTAGAGGCAGGTACTAGTATACTATTTAGACTAATTTATAATCTTTCTCTATAAGAGTTAGAGACACTTCGCGAGTACCTAGAGAAGGCCTTAAAGAATAGCTAAATTAGGGAAAGTACTAGTCCTATAGGCGCACCTATTCTTTTTATACTAAAGAAGGATAGAACCTTATAACTATGTATTAACTACTAGGGTTTAAATAAAGTTATAAAAAAGAATAAACTAGCATTACTATTAATTATAGAACTCCTAGATTAATTAGTAAGCGCAGTAGTCTTTACTCTTCTTAATCTAAAGGACGCCTATTACTATATAATAATGTAGTAAGGTAATAAGTAGAAAATAGCGTTTTATACTTATTATAGATATTTTAAGTACCTTATTATACTATTTAGCCTTACTAACGCTCCTGCTACCTTTTAGGGATATATTAATCTTATATTAGCAGGATTAGTTAATAAGTTTTATATTATCTATTTAAATAATATCTTAATCTTTTCTTAAAAGAGTAAGGACTATTAGGACTATGTTTACTAAGTACTATAATAGCTCTAAGAGCATAGTTTATTTATTAACATTAAGAAGTATTACTTTTATATTAGTAAAGTTACCTACCTAGGGTTTATTATGCGTTATAACAGCGTTAAGATAAACCCTAAATAGGTCTAAATAATTACTAAATAGCTAATACTAAAATCCTTTAGAGATATTTAAGTCTATTTTAGATTTATAAATTTCTATAGGAGATTTATTACACACTTCTCTAACATTATAAGACTATTAATAAGTATACTAAAAGGCTCTATTAAGAGAAAAAAGAAAGGACCTTTCTACTAAATGCTAGAAGCTAAGACAGCAAAACGCTAACTAAGTAAAATCTTTTTAATAGTGCCTTTACTAAGGTACTATAATTATATACTTCCTTTAAGATTAGAAATAGATGCCTTTACTCTAGGCTTTACTACTATCTTTTTATAGCTTTGTAAGGATAGAAATTAGCACCTAATAACCTTCTAGTTAAGAAAGTTAATACTAGTAGAAGAACGCTAGGAAACTTATAATTTAGAGCTAGGGGTAATTATCTACTTAATTAAGTATTAGTATTACTATATTAATAGCCTAAAGAATAAGCTTAAGGTCTTAACTAATTATAATAACCTGCAAGGCTTTATAAATATAAAGGTGCTTAAAGAGAGATAAGTAAGATAGGTAATAAAACTTATACTATATAATTTTAAAATTAGATATTAGAAAGGGAAGAGTAACCCTACTAATAGACTATTAAGGCAACTATAAGGCGCCCTTAAAATAATAAGTAATAAAAAGCTTAACCTAGTATCTAGTCTTTATAAAAAGTTATAACTAGATAAGTAGAGTTAGACTTACTTACTACTAGCTACAGGATAAGTACTAATAGATAGCTAAATAACAGCTTAATAGGGAGTAGGCCTATTTTATTCTAAAATAGATATCTTTATAAAGGTAAATATATAGATATATACTATTAAGGTAATAGATATAAGCTTATACCTAGTATAGGTTAAGAAGACGCTAGAGGGGGGAATAGTTTTTAATATATAGGTTACTTATATAGCAGCTAAGGTAGTACTATAATAGGAGGCACTATATAAAGAACTATTAGAACCTCTTATAGCGCAAATCTAGGAGTTCTAAGAAGGGGATAATTAGGTAAAATAAAAGTAAGACGCTGTTGTGGAGTAAGTAATAAACTTGCGCAAAGTAGGCGCAAAAAATTAAAAATAAAAGTTTAATAAGTAAGGATTACTTAGATATAGTAATTAGTTATATATTCTAAAGGAGGTAACGCTTAGAGCTAAACTCCTAAGAATATATTATAATAATCTATTAGCTAGATACTTTAAAAGGGATAAGACTCTTAAATTATTATCCTAAAAGTACTACTAGCTTAATATAAAGCATAATATTAAGGAATATATTAATTCCTATAATATTTACTAGAAAATAAAGGTGCTTTAATAATAACTATATAGTAAGTTGCAGTTGCTTTTATAGCTAACTTACCTATAGTAAGAAATTATAATAGATTTTATTACTAGATTACTACTAAGTAGGCGAGGATCTTGCGTATATAACGTAATACTAGTTATTATAGATTATTATACTAAGATAGTAAGGTATATTTCTATAATAAAATTACTAAAAGCTATAGAACTTATAGACCTTTTTATTTAGGAGATAGTTTAACCTTTTAGCTTACCTAAAGGCATAGTTACAGATTAAGGCAGTCTCTTTATAAGCTAATACTAGTTAGACTTCTGCTACGCTACGCAGGTAACGCGCTAGTTAAGCACTACCTTTTACCTGCAGACTAATAGGTAGATAGAAAGATAAAATTAGGTACTTAAATACTATCTTAGATCTTATACTAATAAAAGGCAGAATAAATAGGCAGGTTAATTACCTTTAGTAGGATTTACCTATAATAATTTAAAGAATGTAACTATAGGTGTTAGTCTATTCTACGCATACTATAAATTCTACCTAAGTCTAGATTATAAACCTATACTAGCTATTAATATCCCTAGTATTATAGAATAGGTAGAACGCATACGTAGAGAAAGGGAAGTAATAGTAGAATACTAGCGTAAGGCTATTAAGTTATAGGCTAAATACTATAATAAGCGTTATACGCTATATATATTTCTGCTAAATAATCTAGTTTAGTTATTAACTAAGAATTTAAATTTAAAACTCTTAAGTAAGAAGCTTTTACTTTTATTTGCAGGACTATATTAAATTATTAAGCTAGTTAGAAAATAGGCGTATTAATTACTCCTGCTACCTAGGTTAAGAATACACCTAGTATTTAATGTTAGTCTCCTTAAGAAATATATTAAAAAACCTAGAGAACCTACACCTCTCCTAGGGCTAATTAAGGTAGATAATAGTAAAAAGCAGGAGGAACGCTAGGAAGTTAAAGCCCTCCTTAATAGTAAAAGGAAGAGGCTAGTAAAATATCTTATTAAGTAGGAAGGATACCTATATAAATATAATAAATAGGTTACTAAGAAAAATATTAATTTAGGCGCAATTAAGAAGTATTATAAGTAAAAAGAAAATTAAAATTAAAAAATAAAGAGTTAAATTTTAAGTATTATTATAAATATCTAATATATAAAAAATAGGAAAAGAAGATCTAAAAAAATATAAATTAAAGCTCCTAGGACTTATTACGCAAGTCTATAATTTTAGCAGACTTAAAGGGCTTTTTACTAGAAGCCTTCTTACTAGAAGACTTTTTTATAGGGGTCTTCTAAGCAGACTTAGGAGTAACCTTAGTTTTAGCATTCTAAGCAGCGCTATAATAGTAAAAAGTAGCAGTAGCGCTAGTAGTGCCTAAGGGCTTACTACGCTTAATAATAGGCTTAGTAAAATAGGAAGCATCCTTCTAAAGGCCTTTACTCTTATCTAAGGTTAATAAGACCTTCTTAACCCTCTTAAAAGAAGGGAGAGAGCGTTTAATACTAAAGTAACGTTTTTTAGGGACTTACTACTTAGAACTAGAGCCTTAATTACCTAAGTAGGAGACTAGAAATAGTTTAGCTGCTAGTAAAGAGCTACTATAATAACTACTACCTATATAAAAACTACTCTAATTTAGAATAAGACTAGACTTTAGATAAGTAGTAAGAGCCTTAGAAGCTATAAAAGGAAATAAAAAGGTTTTATTTATTTTTAACCCTTTAGTAGACTTCTATAACTAATCTAAGAGGTTATAAGAAGAGATAAAAGAGTAAAAGTAAGTAGGCGTCTTAACGTAGTTACTATTTATATTACTTAAATAGATAGAAGTTATAATATATAAAGGAACTAAAATAGGCTTCTACGCTAGTTACTTAGCTATCTTATTAATATTATTATGCGTAATAGCGTTAGCTGCGTTAGCGTTAGGAACTAGGTTATAATTAACTATAGTAGTATCTTTAATTAAAGCCTTACCCTTACCTTTATTCTTCTTTAGGCAAGAAGCGTTTAAAGTAACAGCGTTAAGGGCTTTAGTAACGTCTACAGCAGCGTTAGAACCTAGGGCAGTACTACTACTAGTAATAGTACAGTTAATATCCTCCTCTTTATCTACTAGAGTATTATTACTTTTATCCCTCTAACCCTCCTCTTCTTTAACTAGAATGTTATTATTATTATTATTATTACTATTATTACTACTACTAGAGTTAGAATTATTAGTTAAAGGAATATTAAGAGGCGCGTTAGTAGGGCTAAGTAGGGGAAGACTAGCCTATATAACGTTAAAACGCTAGAGTAGAGTAAAAAGAAGAAAAAGGAGAAATATACCTTATAACGCTTAATATTAAAAAGACTATTTATAGCTATAGTTAAGTTATTAATAGCTTCTACTACTAAGAGCCTAGTATTACCTTTAGTAGGGCGTTAGGTACTACTATATTACTTAGCCTTAGTAATATAGGCCTCTACTAACTTTATATAGCTACGTACCTCTTACGCTAAAGTAGCGCAAGCTAGGGCGTACCTAGTAGAGGTAATAGTAGGGAGTCTACCTTTATAGCGTATAAGTTAATTAATATAAGGAATAAATATATTAGGAATATTATTATAATACTTATACTAGTAGGTATAGTATACGCACTTTACTTCCTTAGTCTTATTATAAGTAACGCCTTCTTAAATCTGCTTAAAGCAGCGTAAGTATATTATATAGTTAAGTTAAACTATAGGTAAGGCGCAACGCGTAAGGGGAGAACCCTACTGTAGTAGTGTGTAGGGATTAGAGTTCTTTGCCGACTCGCAATTAAACAGTCTAAAGTAGGATTAAAATAGTAGATAGAATTTCTATGTCTTAATTTGTAATTATAAAAGGAAATCACCTCTAATACCTATCTATACCTATTAAAACACGTAATTGCACTAACGCTATACTAAGCAGCTACTTCCCTAAGCTATAATTAACCCTTACAGGTTATATAATAATCTATTAAGACCTAATTAGACGTTGTCCTACTAACACCTCCTTACTACACTATAGTTTGCCTCCCCTTTCTTTAAGCTTAGCCCCCTTAAGCTCCTCCCCTTCTTTAATATCTAATTACTTCTTAGCTATAGCCTAGAGGCCTTATCTAAATTTTTGCGCTAAGGGATCTATAACGCAGTAATTATACTAAGTAACGCTGCGCAGCCCTATTTATATCTTAGTAACCTATAATATATCTTTAGGTTATACCCTTATATATTCCTATATCTCTTTCCTATTCCCTAGCCTCTATTTACCTTAGATATACTAATAGTATGCCTTTATACGCCTTACCTCCTAATAACACTGCGCTAGAGAAGATATAGCTAACTACCTACTAAAAGAGTAATACTCTCTCTAACTTATATAAGTATCCTATAAGGACTACTAAAGACTATATTCTCTGTTAGCTTTATAATAACGCTAATTAACCCCTAGATACCTAATTTATATACTACCTTTAAGCTTTTCTCTAGGATTTACGTTAAGCTAGTGTTAGTCTCTTAGCCTACTTACTTCCCCTAGCAATTAATCTAGATAATAATAAAGACCTAATAGCCCCTTAAGGTGCCTTTAATCTATCTCTAGGAATAATAGTGTATTAATTCTTTAGCATAGGCTCCTTAGAGGCCCTAAATAAACGTAGATATTATAATACTAATATTAAGGCAGCTGTCTAATAGGTTGCTGCAGGTAATTATTACTACTATAGGCCCTTATAGTATAATTAGTGTGCTACTAGAAACTAGGCTATCTTACTTAGTTATTAATAATCCTACGTTAGGGATAAACTTGCTAATTAAGGTGCTTATAACGCCTATGCCTTTAATAGTAAAAAGGGGAAATACTTAATACAGCGTTAGGCTATAAGTATAGGTCTCTTCTATAGCCTACTTCTTAGTTACTAACTCTTTCTTTAGCTCTTATTAGCTACCCCTAAAAGGCTTATAAGGCTTTTAGTAAGGAGGTTATTAGTAACTCTAATAATAGTTTAACCTCTTTATTAGCCTCTTTAAGGACCTTGCGTTTTATTAGTTAGGTGCTAACCTCTTTTTATGCCCTGTTTGCTCTTCTAGCCTGCCTTACTAGGATTAATAATAAGGAGGAGGACAAGTTTAATAGTTTCTTAATAAGTAATTTTAATAGGTTTTTAGAAGAGGATATTACTGCTAGCGTAGAGTAGTTAGTTTTCCCTATTATCTTATTTCTTATTCTTACTTTTGTCTACTAGGCTCCCTATACTTATTTTAGTTTTAAGATAGTTATAGTTAAGTAATATAACCTTATTAACTGCGTATTACAGATCTAGTATTATATTATAGGTAATTAGGTATATAGTTACCTAAGGAAATTATAACTTACTACTAATAATTACCTATATTTACTATATCTTACTAATATAGTAGTAAGCTTATAATATTTTCTTAAGGAAAACGCTAGAGTATAAGTAAGAGAGGCTTCTTAGGTACTAGTACCTATAAATATAAAAGGACGTTAATATTCTCTTACCCTTCTTCTTTCCTCTACCTCCTTCCTTCCTACCTTCCCTCCTTAATTAACTTCTTTCTTAACCTGCCCCTCTCTATAATATCTACTCGTCCTTATAACCTCTATTAACTTTAGTACTAGCTCTACTGCCTCTAGCATAGGCAGTAATAAGGGCAGTAGTAATAGTAGTAAGAAGGATTCCTATAGTAATAGTCCCCTAGGTTATAGTAATATTAACTTAGACCTTTATAGTTACCCTTCTAAGACTATAAAGTAGTTTATCCTTAAGTAGCGTTTATATTCCTCTTTTCTTTTACTTTTTTCTTTTTACTAACCTCTAATAGTTTATTAAAACGCTAATAAGCCTTTTAATGCCCTTAGTATTTGCACCTTACAGCGCTTTATCTAGACTCTTTAGTATAATAGTGTCCTATTACCTACTTACCTACTCCCTCTTACTATTAATTCTAATAATATAGAGTATAGTCTAGCTGCTTAAGGCTAGCTTAACCTCTAACCTAGAGTAACTATCTCTAAATTCTTTAGCATAGGTACTTATAATAAGCCCTTAGCCTATAGCTTTAATAAAACTAATATAGAGGTAATTATTTAATAGATAGCTGCTAGAAACTTTAAGTATACTAGCTATTTGCGTTACTCTTACTATATATCTTCTAGTTAAGGTTCTTTTATCTTTAGTAGCTATTAATAGTTATATACCTCTAATAATTACTTATTAAACTATAGGGCTTATAATAATTACGCTTATAATAGAAATGCTAACTACTACTCTATATATTATAAGTATTCTTATCTTTCTTTCCTTCTTTTCTATCTTCTAATTATCCTAGATAGGGCGTCTAGATAGTAATCTTTTGCAAGATGTAGCTAATAACTTCTTATCTACCCTAATATCTACCTTTTATAAGTTAGCACCTATCTTATTTAAGGATAATACCTTAACCCTAGTTTATTATTAGAATACTAGTTTACAGGTCTCCCTACTAGGCTAGATAATTACTTATTCCTATACTGCTAGTAATAGTAATAAGGGTAGTTCTAATAAGGCTTTAGTCTATAGTAATAGTTCTAACTATATTTCTAACTCTAGTACTTTCTAAGGTTTCTCTAATATAAGTAGTCCCCCTTATAAATCCTATTATAGTTCTCCTATATAAACTAGAGGTTCTACTTATAGTAGTTTACCTATGCAAGTTAATAGTCCTTTAGGATATTACTATTATACTAGCACTCTTTCTGAAGTTACTAGTCTGCCTAAGAGCCCCTTATCCTCCCGCAAGGGAAAGGGCAAGAAGGATAACAAATCTAGCAAGAAATAGGTAGCTTCTTTAATTAGTAACTAATTAGAGTGTCTTCTAGGCATTCTTACTAATAATAGCCTTTCTTAGGTAGGATTTTCTACTTTTCTTAATTAGGTCTTAATACCTTATAATAGTCCCTTAGGGCTATTTACCTTCTACTCTTTTACCTATATAATAGATATCTAGCTCTAGCCTCCTTAAAAAGACTACTATTCTTTCCCTATTATGTAATCCCTTGCTATAATCCTTAGCCCTATTTCTAATTTACTACTAACACCTCTCCCCTTCTTCTTCTTAGCTAGCCCTTAGCTAAAACCTACTAGTTAGATACGTCTAATATAGTATTAGAATTATCCCTCTAGATTAGCTATAGCCTCTGCAGTATAATTACCTTTAGTAAAGGTACCTATTATTAATCTAGACTAATTACTATTATAGGTTCTATTACTGCCTTATATTAATATTCTATTACTCTTAATTCCCTATAGTTTAGCTCTTAATCCTTAACTAGACTGTAATACTGTTATCTCTAGTTTCTGTCTAGGTTTCCTATATATAGTATAGGACAGATTATTATAATTAGTATTACTTTATTATAGGCTTTTATCTATTTAAGTAACTATTATTCTTCTATACTAAAGTCTTATTATATAAACCTTTTTAAGCAGTTGCTAGTAATTATACTTTAAAAGAGCGTGCTATTTATATCCTCTAAGTAGTAGTATAAATCTACAGGGCCTTTATTTCTAATTTAGTAAGGCCTTAGCTAGTAATTATTAAACTTCCTTACTAACGTTATATCCTTCTCCCTTACTAAATTCTAAATAAGTACTAAATTACCTTTTTAGAAGCCTGCTATATATAGGTCTTTAGTTGCATTCTATTCCTCTATTACTTATATTTTTAGTCTTAGGCTTCTCCTAAGGGCCTCTAATACGTTCTTAGTCCTAAATTCTAATTATTATACTCTTACTATAAGTATGTTAGATGTTAAGTAGATTTTATTCTATAGGAGGCTTTGCTAGGTTAGTATTAGCAGCTCTATTAGTAGGATTAGATTTTATCCTAGAACTAGCTATATTAGTAAGTATCTAGTGCTCCTTTTTATACTTACTTAATTAGCCTATAGGACTATACATAACTTATTAACCTACTACCCCCTAAGTTTTACTAATATAGTAACTAGTTATTAATATCCTCTTTTAATTAGGCCCTAGGCCTTTAAGTTATAGGCTAATGCTACTATCCTTATAATGCTAAACACTATTATAAGGACTTCTAACACTCCTTAATTCTCTAATCTACTATTAACAAAGAGCTTTAAAAAGGTACCCTATTAGTAGATAACCTCTTTATATATAAATTAGGCTACTACTAGTAAGTCTGCTACTTTTAGTGCCCTTGCTTTAACCTACCCTAATGCGTACTTGCGGGCTATAATAAGGTATTTAGCCCCTCCCTAACCTTTTAGTATATAAGTAATATTAACTATCTACTGTAGTGTAGTAAAGGGGTGTTAGCAGGATAACACCTAATTAGGTGTTAATAGGTAGTTAGGTAATTAGCAAGGTGCAATTATAGTTTAGGACGTAGCTAGTAAACGTAGAGTTAGCGCGATTACGTGTTTTATAGGTATAGATAGGTGTTAGAGGTAACTTCCTTTTATAACTATGCATTATTACATAGAGAATTTAAGTTACTATTTAATCTTACTTTAGACTGTTTAATTGCAAGTTAGCTAAGAACCCCCCTTAAACCTACATAATACTATAATTTTTAGCAAAGCCTATAGGGCTATTAATAGTCTATTAAATAGGATAAAGGAGGAAACCTTAAGAATAGCAAACAGAAGAATAATAATAATAGACTATAATAAGGGCCTATTAGGGAGGCCCTATATAGAATTACTATTAAAAGGCCTTAGGTAGAAAAGTAAATGCAATAAACTAACTAAGGATAGATAGTTAAAACTAGTGTAAAACTTAGTAGATACTAATAAGGAATTAGTAGATAATAGGAGATAATAAGGCGTTATATTAGAAAGGGAGATCTACTTAAAGTAAGTAAGTTACTTAAAGTAAGTAAAAGAAAGGGTACTAGTAAGGCGCTAAAAACTAACTACTAAGTAGTAAGGGGCTATACTAAGAAGGCCTTAGGGTATTAGATAAGATAAATTAATGTAATAAGGAGTTGTATTAGCAGATAGAATAGTAGGCTAAGAAAGAAAATAATAATAAGGGATAGAGAAAGGCTAAAGGAAGGGAGATAGAAGGACTATAACAAAGTAAGATTAGAATAACAAGAAGATAATAATTAATAACTATAGAAATAGTTAGAAGAGATCTGTTAACCTATTACTAATACTATTATTTGTGTTTTCCTAGAAACCTTTTAGCTCTTTTATCCTAATAACATTAAAAGACCGTCGCCTAACCTATTATTTCTAGAATAACTAGATACTGTAGGAAAATGTTAGGTCTATTAACTACGCTAAAAGACTACGTACTAGTAATCCTAAAACTAGTAGAGGATATAGCTACCCCCTTAAGGTTAACTAGCCTATTAGTATCTAGGCTATAGGTGCTAAAGGATAATTAGAGTTATAGGAAGGATTACAAGAATACATTAAAAGCTTTAAATAACAGTGCCCTATTAGAGGAGGGTAAAGAAAAGGAAATAGACCCTAATCCTTAGCTACATCAGGAATTTTTTCAAAGGTGCCAATGCCAGCATTGGCGCCCTGGGTACCATTGTCTCCTGCGTGCCACCCGTTGTCGCCCTTGGGCTACGTTGTCGCCCTGGTCGCCCGGGTTCCCAGGTGGTTTTAAAATCAGCCTGCCATTGGCGCCAATGGCGCCAATAGCAGCACGGGCACCTCCAGGGCACCTCCAGGGCACCAAATGCCACCTTAAATAACTTTTTGTTGGCTATTAATTATCTAGATATTATTACAGATTTAGAACGAGGAAATTCAGGGCTTTCAGAATCTAAAAGAATCTAGCGAGTTATATAGTAGGGGAAATTTTACCAAATAGGTTTAGCGTAAGATTTAATTAAGGTTAATTAATACTATATAAT
>MU005768.1:1082806-1203044 GCA_010093715.1 Pleomassaria siparia CBS 279.74 | reverse complement strand
CTTTGCTACTAAAGGCACGGGAGGTCTGCCTATGGCGCCATGGGCACCCTCTAGGCAGCACTTAGCAGCCATTGTCGCCACGAGTGCTGCTATTATCGCCATGGGCAGGACAGAGGCACGACCTGCCTTGCCTTTACTACGTAGGGCGCCCTAGGTAGTAAAGGCAAGGATAGGTCTGACCTGTGTCAGAATTGTATCAGCCCCTGGCACCTCTGATACCTCTGCCACCTTGGGCACGGTGTGGGCACGCTGTGGGCAGACCTCGGGCACGGAGGTCGCGAAACTTCTCCTGATGTAGTTAAACTGCCTTTAGTATTCTAAGAGCCTAGCGCTATACTAATGCTAGTACTGCTAATAATAGAAGGACTTTAGGAGTAAAGGGTAATTATTAAACTTAGCCTAATAAATAGTAATGCCTAATACTTCTTAGGCGTAAATATAATAGAGTTTCTAGACTAATATAATTTTATATGCGCTAGAGCCTGTTAGGGGATAAAGAATTAGAAGGATAGAGTGCTATACTTCTATAAATAGTCCTAGTTAGACTTTATTTAGATAATTCTAGAATATTTATATAATTATATCTTATAGGAGGCCTTTAAAACTATCCTAAAGAAGAGGTTTTAGGATGCAGATAATAGTGCTAGGAAAGGGACTTAGGCGTACCTAAATAGCTTTGTTACCTAAATAGCTAGGTAATAACCTAGCATTAACCTTTTAGAGTACTATTACTAGTTTGTAGTTAACTTTTAGATAGCCCTTGTAAGGAATAAGGTAATAGCGTATAAGAGGGGGAGCCTATTTTACTAAAGATTAGACCTAAGTAATTAATAGTTAGTTGCGTTTTCTATGCTAGATAGGCTAGATATTAATAATGCAATAACCTTCTACCTAGAGCTAATCTTTAATTATATTTAACGCTGCTATAATTAAGTATTAGGGATAAGACTGCTTAAAAACCTACTTATTACTAGTGTACTAGGATAGGAGTTAACTAAGCTAATAATAAACCTACCTATAGAAATATTAGTAGTTACTAATATAGTTATAAATGTTAACCCCTAGATTATAAAACTCTATAATTTAATAAAAGGTATAACCTTAACAGTATAAGAATTTGCGCATTAGAAGACTACACCTAACGTTAAATAAAGCTTTAAAAATCCTATAAATTAGCATTATGCCTAGCGCGCCCTTATTAGACCTACCTTATACTAGAAATAGGTAGATAAGATATTCTAATTATTATTTACCCCTATAATAAATCTAAACGCAGATATAAAGGTAGTAAGGAATTAGGAGGTTTAAAGAGACGTCTATAAATACTATAGGGAGGTTAGGCATATAATTTAGAACTATAAGCATATATTAGGCCTAAAAGCAAATAAATAGGTTTATAACTAATAAGATAAAAATAGCTAGTAGTAATACTTCTTTAGTAGATAGACTACGCCTTAAGAGAAGCTTCCTAGATAACTACTCTAGGGGCCTAGGGAGTTACTCTAATAGCTCTATAAATATATTAAGGACTACTAGAATATCTCTAATAACTAGATAGAAGATAGGGCTAAAGTTATTTATGTAAATAGATTTAAGAAGCTAGTAGCGCTAGGCCTTTATAAGCAGGAGCTAAGTGCTAAAACGCATAATGCTAAATATTAGAATACTACAACTAACTATTAGTAATAGATAATTAAGGACTTCTAAGAGGCTATCTACTTCTTATAATCTATAACTAAAGAACTAACTAAAGGCGCTGCAGTATATACTACTACCTAAAGTATAATAAAGAGCTAGTCTCTAATAGACTAGAATAGCTAGGTTAAGGACGCCTAGGTGTAAAAACTACTACTAAAGGCGCGCATAAAGAATGTGTACCTAAGGGCGCCTCCCCTAAGTATAGAGGACTTAATAGCTAATAGTAATATCCTGCTATAACGCGCCTCTGCACCTATAATAGATCCTTAGAGTATAGAACTAGAGAATCCTGCAGAATTAGCTAGACCTTAATAAGAGTAATATAGTATAAGTACCCTACTAGTAAAGTCTTAAAAAATACGCAGGATAGTTACTACCTAATCTAATTAAGATCTAGTAGACCTTCTCTAATTATTAAACGTTAATACCCTAGTAGGCGCAGTATTATTCTAAGAGGTCTAAGGCCTTACTATTACGTCTTTACTTTTATAGTTAAGTATTATTAATGCAACGTTATAAATACTAGTATTAGTAAGAAACTATTTAAGTCTATTAAACTAAGGGAGTAGTAGTAAAGTAAGCATAATTAAGGAGGCTATAGGGGGGTATAGCTAGAGTTATATTAGTAAACTTAGTATCTTTTAATAATATAACCTAGATTAAGAGGATATTAGCTATAAGGAGGCAGATAAAGAGATAATAACAGCGCGTTAGGATGCTTAAGAATAATAATACTAGATAGTAAAGATCTGTAGGGAGATTCTTATTTGCTAGGTTAGCATCTATAGCTATATAGCCTATAGGCTGCTTAATACAGGTTTATAATTAAATGTAATTAGGCTAGCATTAGCCTAAGTACTTAACCTCTAAATTAAGGATATTACTTAGGATTACCTACCCCTAAGCTAAAGGACTAGAATAATATTAGCAGATAGTAGGCTTAATCCCTTTATTAGCACCTGCTAGTTAGTCCTAGTAATAATTAGTTAGATTATTATCCTAACCTACTTTTAAGTAGTAAGGAATCTTTAATAGGCCCTTCTTTTTAGAACACTATTCTATATAAGCGTAAGACTATTACTAGAATTTTTAACTATAGAACGCTATAAATATAAAATCTAGGCGCTAAAGGGTAACGTAAGAGTATTATTCCTAGGAATAAATCCTATACTAATTATTAATACTATACTAAATAAGCCTTAGGGAAATAGGAACTAAGTACACCTACTAGGGAGGTGTACTTAGTTTAGATAAACCTAGAATATAAATTAATAATCCTTTATAAAGACTTAGAAATAGAGAATAATCTTAAGCGTAACCTTATAGAGATGCAGGAAGAAATATAATAACGTATAGTAGCCTAACGCGTCTTTAATAAATAGCTTAGGAGTAGAGAAGTAAACACTTTATATAAAATAGTAGCGTAAAAGGTTTAACCTATAGATAAGCTATAAAAAGATGCACTAATAGAATTTAGCTATCTAGATTAGTAACAGCGTATAATTGCGTAATAGAAGGTAAAGGATAGTACTAAGCCCTATATTCTTAGACCCTATAATAATATCTTTAAGTAACGCTATGTCTCTTTTCTAAGGGGCACTTAATTAACGCTAGTAAGACTAGGAAATATGCATATTAGTAAGGATCTATAGCTAATAGAAATAGAATTACTCTATAAGCTAATGTTTAATTAGAAGGCTATAATTACCTAGGACTTCTCTAAGATAACTATTATTTATTCTAACGTTTAACTGCTATATAAGATTTATACTAAACCCTATAATACGTAGTAGGAGAAAGGTTTTTAATACCCTTAATAATTAGAGCGCGTTACTATTAAGATAATTTAGGAGAGAATTAAGAGAGGCACCTTTAAACTTGCTAATAGTTAGTATCGCAACCTATAGTTCCTAACGCTAAAGAAGCAGCCTAGCACGTACTAATTAATTAATAATGCCTAGGTCTTAAATAGCTATACTATTTAGGATGCAAACCTACTACTATTAGCTAATAAGTTCTTAGAGAGATTAGCTAATTAGGCTATCTATTCTCTCTTTAATTTTTTTTTAGGGTATAATTAGCTACTACTTTATACTAAGAGCTAGGACATAACAGCCTTTATAACGCTAATAGGGTTAGTCTAATAGTATACCCTACTAATAAGCGTAATAAATTTAGTGCAAGCCTTTATTAGGATAGTAATAAAGATCCTTAAGGAATACCTCTTTAACGTATTACCTTTTATTAATAATATAGTAGTAGGAGGACCTTAGTTAAAATATAGTAATAAGCTTACGCAGCTAGGCGTCTAGCGCTACGTATTAGAATACTAGCAGCAGATTAACTATATACTAGTAGATATTAAAAGGGCAGAAGTAATAATCTTAGGTCCTAAATTATTTTAGGGAGTAGAGTAACTTAGGATTATTAGCTATAAAGTTAATAGTAATAGCTAACACCCTAAGGGTAAGAAAGTAAAAAAGATATTAAGGTACCCCTCTTATAGAAGCGTAAAGGAGGTTTAATAATTTATTAGCATCTATATATATTACTAATAGTAGATCCTTAGCTTTACATTCTGTGTAGTACTACTATTCTAATTACTACGTAAGGATGCGCTATAAGAATAGGGAGAGAACTAAGAGAAGGCTATAAATAATTTTAAAAGAGTAATTACTTTACTACTAGCATTAGCCTGCCTTAACTATAAATTAGGGCGTATAGTATATCTATGTGTAGATGCTAGTAAGATTAGTACTAGGGCAGTCCTTAAATAAGAAGGAGAGGATAACTAGCAACACCCTATCTCTTTTAAAAGTACCCTATAGTCTAAGGAATAATTATAATAGCACTCTACTAAGCTTAAGTATAAGGTAGTCCTATAGGTATTAAAGAAGTATTAGCTCTACCTCTATAGAGCCTAATTTATAATTAAGATAGATGCCTAGACACTTATCTCTTAACTTAATAGATTATTAACTAACCTCTCTAGCTTAGTAATAAACTAGTAGCTAGCTATAATCCTTCTTTAGGAATTTAAGATCTAATATGTTAAAGGGAAGAAGAATACTATTACTAATACTCTATTATAATACCCTTAGTCTAAAGGATAGCAGCTACTAAAGCTAGATAAAAAGGACCTAGAACTATTTATTAAAGCTATAATAGAGAAAGGGGAGGAGCAAGGAGTAGTATATATAAGAGAGGAGTAAGTACTATTATCTTATATACTCTATAATACCTATTTAGAAGGATTAGAAGAGATTACTTAGTACCTCTATATAATAAATTATCTAGCTAGGTTAAATAGAAAGGAGAAGCAGTAATTTTAGAGGAAAGCTTAGAGTTTTTTTAAAAGAGGCAGATACCTATTTAAGAAGGCATTAAGGAATATTACACCCTGCAGGGTTATTAATAACCCTAATATTTAGTTAGCCCTAGTAAAAGAAGTGTACACTTAGCTTACCTATTAGGGGATTTAAGCAACCTTTATAGCTCTCTTACTTTAATATTA
This sequence comes from Pleomassaria siparia CBS 279.74, assembly GCA_010093715.1. Lineage (NCBI taxonomy): Eukaryota > Fungi > Ascomycota > Dothideomycetes > Pleosporales > Pleomassariaceae > Pleomassaria > Pleomassaria siparia. The sequence continues at coordinate 1,197,832 of MU005768.1, read as the reverse complement.
GTAGAAAGGGCTTTATAGAATTACTTAATAATAGCTTACTAGTTATAATACTTACTAAAGGAAGTAGGGCTATTACATATAAACGTAACTCTATACTACTTTTATAAAGGCCCTTTAGGACTAGTAGACAGTTAATATTACCTATATACTAAAGGGCTAAGAAGGCGCTAAATATCTTATTATAGCACGCTTAATTTATATATAAAGAAGTTATTTATTAATAGGGTACCTTCTTAAAGCTGTTAGTTAATAGCAAATTAGAGAACTAAGGGGTAGTTAAAGTACTTACAAAGGTATTTAGCATTATAATAGTAGTTATATTAGCCTATAATTTAAAGGCCTAGGGCCTAATTAAAAGAGGGTACTAATAACTAGTTACTGCGTTAGTAAAACTTAGAAGATAATAGGTTAATAAGTTATATATAGTCCTATAGGCTAATTAGGTAAGTATAAAAAGGAGCACTAGATACTTACTAATATAACTTATTCTAGGCTAGAATCTAATTCTACTAATAGAACTCCTAGTACTAACCTAGTAAAGCCTTTTATAGAATAAAATCTAGTTAATATCTAACATACTTATAGTTAGAGCCTAATAGTTAGAGTTCTAGAATAAGGATATATTAGAGGCGCTTAGAAGGAGTATTAGACTAAGAATATAAGTAATAGAGGAATAGAATGCAATAAAGGACCTGCATATAGCAGGCTTTTAGAAGGGTAACCTAGTACTTATTTAGGATTTAGTAAGGGAGAAAAACATAACGTTAGTAAGGAAGTTTAATAATTAATAGTTAGGACCTTACTAAGTTAGGCGTAAAGGCCTAGCTAACTTATATTACTACTTAGAGGATATAGATAAGACGCCCTTTTAGAGTATAATTATAGGTAATTACTTAAAAAAGTTTATATAATAGGATCTTAGTATTAAAGGGTAATAGCTACTTAAATAGATAAGAACTTATAATAAAAAGGCACTAATTATAATAATCTACCCTAGGCTGTATACTAGCAACCTAGATAGAAATTAAAAATAATAACATTATAATCTAATTAAAGATTAGGAATTAAACTATAGGAAGTTAAGGCTAATAGAATATTAACATAAAGTAATAATAGAACCTATAATAGTAGTTAGCCTAAATTAATAGAAAGCACCTTTACTAAGGGTAATTATACTGCATAGGCTGTTACTAATCTAAAGAGATAACACTAATAACTTATTAGATAAGTCTAATAAGTAGGTCTTAGCTAAAGGTTAGCTAATAAAAAGAAAGGGGAGGGGGTGTTAGTAGTAAGCTGTAAATAGGGATAGGGCGTTATAATAAAGAATTGCATATTAGGAATATTAAAAAGAGGAAAGTCTTTTAGATAGGCTGCAGCTAGATATCTATAATATAGTTAAGAAAGGAGTAGAAGGTAAATAGTCTTAAAGGACTATTATAGGGTATTAAGGCCTAATTAAGAAAAGTAAAACACTACCTAAAGAAAGCTATTACTAGAGAAAACGCCTAAAGGTTACCCTAATCTATTACTAGTTAATAGATTACCCTATTTCTTACTAGATTTATTATCCTTCTTGCCCTTTCCCTTGCAGGAGAATAAGGGGCTCTTAGGCAGACTAGTAACTTAGGAAAGGGTACTAGTATAATAGTAATATCCTAAAGGACTATTAACCTGCATAGGTAAACTACTATAAGTAGAACCTCTAGTCTATATAAGAGAACTATAATAGGACTTATAAAGGGGACTACCTATATTAGAGAAACCTTAGAAAGTACTAGAGTTAGAAATATAGTTAGAACTATTACTATAGACTAAAGCCTTATTAGAACTACCCTTATTACTATTACTAGCAGTACGGGAATAAGTAATTATCTAGCCTAGTAGGGAGACCTATAAACTAGTATTCTAATAATAAACTAGGGTTAAGGTATTATTTTTAAATAAGATAGGTGCTAACTTATAAGAGGTAGATACTAGGGTAGACAAGAAGTTATTAGCTGCATCTTATAAAAGATTACTATCTAAACGCCCTATATAGGATAATTAGAAGATAGAAAAGAAAGAAAAGAGATAAGAATACTTATAATATATAGAGTAGTAGTTAGTATTTCTATTATAAGCATAATTATTACAAGCCCTATAGTTTAATAAGTAATTATTAGAGGTATATAACTATTAATAGCTACTAAAGATAAAAGAACCTTAACTAGGAGATATATAGTAAGAGTAACGTAAGTAGCTAGTGTACTTAAAGTTTCTAGTAGCTATTTATTAAATAATTACCTCTATATTAGTCTTATAAAAGCTATAGGCTAAAGGTTTATTATAAGTACCTATACTAAAGAATTTAGAGATAGTTACTCTAGGTTAGATATTAAGCTAGCCTTAAGCAGCTAGACTATGCTCTATATTATTAGGATTAATAGTAAAAGGGAGTAGATAAGCAGGTAATAGGACACTATTATACTAAAGAGTCTAGATAAAGCGCTGTAGGGTGTAAACGCTAAGGGCATTAAAAGGCTTATTAGCGTTTTAATAAACTATTAAAGGTTAGTAAAAAGGAAAAGGTAAAAAGAAAGAGGGATATAAACGCTACTTAAGGATAAACTGCTTTATAGTCTTAGAAGGGTAACTATAAAAGTCTAAGTTAATATTACTATAACCTAGGGGACTATTACTATAGAGATCCTTCTTACTACTACTACTACTACCCTTATTACTACCTATGCTAGAGGTAGTAGAGCTAGTACTAAAGTTAATAGAGGTTATAAGTGTAAGTAGGTATTACAGGGAGGTATAAGTTAGAAAAGAAGTTAATAAAAGGAATTTAGCTAAAGAAGAAAAAAAGTAGTAAGGTAAAGGAAAGAAGAAGGGTAAAAGAATATTAACGTCCTTTTATATTTATAGGCACTAGTACTTAAGAAGCCTCTTTTACTTATACCCTAGCGTTTCCCTTAGGAAAATATTATAAGCTTACTACTATATTAGTAAGATATAGTAAATATAGGTAATTATTAGGAGTAAGTTATAATTTCCTTAGGTAACTATATACCTAATTACCTATAATATAATACTAGACCTATAATACGCAGTTAGTAAGATTATATTACTTAACTCTAACTATCTTAACATTAAAATAAGTATAGGGAGCCTAAAGGATAAAGCTAAAAATAAGATAATAAGAAAACCTAACTACTCTGCGCTAGTAGTAATATCCTCTTCTAAAAACTTATTAAAATTACTTACTAAGAAACTATTAAACTTATCCTCCTCCTTATTATTAATCCTAGTAAGGCTAGCTAGAAGAGCAAATAGGGTATAAAAAGAGGTTAGCACCTAACTAGCAGAACGTAAAGTCCTTAAAGAGACTAATAAAGAGGTTAAACTATTATTAGAATTACTAATAGCCTCCTTACTAAGAGCCTTATAAGCCTTTTAGGGGCGGCTAATAAGAGCTAAAGAAGGGGTTAGTAACTAAGGAATAGACTATAAAAGAGACCTATACTTATATCCTAACGCTATATTAAGTATTTCCTCCTTCTACTATTAAAAGCATAGGTATTATAAGCACCTTAGTTAGCAGGTTTATTACTAATATAGGACTATTAACAGCTAAGTAAGATAGCCTAATTCCTAGCTGTACACTAATTATACTGCAAAGGCCTATAATAGTAATAATTACCTGCAGCTACCTATTAGATAGCTGCCTTAATATTAGTATTATAGTATCTACGTTTATTAGGAGCTTCTAGTAAACCTATGCTAAAGAATTAATATACTGTTGCCCCTAGGGATAGATTAAAAGCACCTTAAGGAGCTATTAGGTCTTTATTATTATCTAGATTAATTGCTAGAGGAAGCAGGTAAGCTAAGAGGCTAACTTTAGCTTAGCGTAATTCCTAGAGAAGGGCCTAAAGGTTATATATAAATTAGGTATTTAGAGGCTAATTAGTATTATTATAAAGCTAGCAGAGGATATAGTCCTTAGCAGTCCTTATAGAATACTTATACAGATTAGAAAGAGTATTACCCTTTTAGTAGGTAGTAGGCTATTTCTTTAGTAGCGTAGGGTTATTAAAGGATAAGGCGTAGGGGGGTATACTATTAGAGAGTTAGAAGGAGGTAAGGAGAAGTAAAGGATATAGAAAGGTAAGAGGACTTAGCCTAAAGATATATTATAGGTTGCTAAGATATAAATAAAGCTACGCATTATTACTTAGCATAATTACTACGTTATAGATCCCTTAGCATAAAAATTTAGATAGAGCTCCTAGGCTATAGCTAATAAGGTAGTAAGCAGGTATTAAAGAAGGGGAGGAGCTTAAGGGGGCTAAGCTCTAAGAAGGGGAGGTAAACTATAGTATAGTAAAGGGGTATTAGTAGGATAACACCTAATTAGGTATTAATAGATAGTTAGGTAATTAGCAAGGTATAATTATAGTTTAGGACGTAGCTAGTAAACGTAGAGTTAGCGTAATTACGTGTTTTATAGGTATAGATAGGTATTAGAGGTAACTTCCTTTTATAACTATATATTATTACATAGAGAATTTAAGTTACTATTTAATCTTACTTTAGACTATTTAATTACAAGTTAGCTAAGAACCCCCCCTAAACCTATATAATACTATACTACTAGTCCTAAAAAGCCTTTATAAAGGTAGTATAGAGCTGCGTTTATATTTAATAGCCTTACTTCTTTTAGTAACTATAGTATCTAGTAAGCTATTATTAAGTTGCTTAGTAAAGTCCTTTCTACTAATATTAAAGTAAGAGAGCTGTAAAGGTTATTTAAACCCCTTAATAGGCAAGCTGTATATGCACCTCCTCTACTAGGGCTAACTAGATATTAGGGTTATTAATTACCCTCTAAGGCAGAATATTCCTTAATACTTTCTTAAATAGATATCTGCCCCTTTTAAAGAAACTCTAAGCCTTTCTATAAAATTATTATTTCTCTTTTCTACTTATCCTAGCAGGACAGCTTATTATATAAAGATATTAAGTAATCTTTTCTAAATCCTCTAAGTAGGTGCTGTAGAGAATGTAAGATGCTAGTATTTATTCCTAACCTATATAAACTACCCCCTGCTCTTCTCCCTTCTCTATTATAGCCTTAATAAATAGTTCTAGGTCCTCTTTATTTAGCTTTAGCAGTTACTATTTATTAGACTAAGGGTATTTAGATAGGGCGTTAGTAACTGTATTCTTCTTCCCTTTAATATATTAGATTTTAAATTCCTAGAGCAGAATAGCAGCTAGCTACTAATTTATTATAGAGCTAGGGAGGTCTATTAATAATTTATTAAGTTAAGAAATAAGGGTTTACGCATCTGTTTTAATTATAAATTAGGTACTATAGAGATATAGTTAATACCTTTTTAGTACCTATAGGACTACTTTATACTTAAGCTTTATAGAGTACTACTATAATTATTCCTTAGACTAGAGAGTACTTTTAAACTATATAGGGTGTTATTAATTATTCTTACCCTCTTATTTAAGGATAGCCCTAGTACTAAGTTTACTTATATCTACGTATAAATATACTATACGCCCTAATTTATAGTTAAGATAAGCTAACGCTAGTAGTAAAGTTATAGCCCTTTTAAGGTTATTTATAGACTTCTCTTAGTCCTATTCTTATTCCTATAGCGCATTCTTTTATAATAATTAGAATAAGGGTACTGCTTAGAATATAAAACTAGGGATCTATTATTAGTAATATACGTAAATACTAATAAACTGTTAAACTTCCTTTATACTCCTATAAAGGGAGTACTTTAATATCTTCTCTACCTTCTTACCCTTTAGGTATTAGCTATTACTATTAACTTTATAACTAATAATTCTAAGGCGCTCTACTCCCTAAAATAATTTAGGCCCTAAGATTATTACTTCTACCTGTTTAATGTCTGCTAGCATATAGTTAATCTGCTGCTAGTATTCTAATACGTAGCGCTAGACGCCTAGCTGCGCAAGCCTATTACTATATTTTAACTAAGGTCTACCTACTGCTATATTATTAATAAAAGGTAATGCGTTAAAGAGGTATTCCTTAAGGATTTTTATTACTATTCTAATAAAGGCTTATACTAAATTTATTACGCCTATTAGTAGGGTGTACTATTAGATTAACCCTATTAGCGTTGTAAAGGCTGTTATATCCTAGCTCTTAGTATAAAGTAGTAGTTAATTATACCCTAAAAAGAAATTAAAAAGAGAATAGATAGCCTAATTAGCTAATTTCTTTAAGAACTTATTAGCTAATAGTAGTAGGTTTGCGTCCTAAATAGTATAGCTGTTTAAGACCTAGGCATTATTAATTAATTAGTACGTGCTAGGCTGCTTCTTTAGCGTTAGGAACTATAGGTTATAATACTAACTATTAGTAAGTTTAAAGGTGCCTCTCTTAATTCTCTTCTAAATTATCTTAATTATAACGCGCTTTAATTATTAAGGGTATTAAAAACCTTTCTCTTACTATATATTATAGGGTTTAGTATAAATCTTATATAGTAGTTAAACGTTAGAATAAATAGTAGTTATCTTAGAGAAGTCCTAGGTAATTATAGCCTCTTAATTAAATATTAGCTTATAAAGTAATTCTATTTCTATTAGCTATAGATCTTTACTAATATGCATACTTTCTAGTCTTACTAGCATTAATTAAGTACCCCTTAGGAAAGAGACATAGCGTTACTTAAAGATATTATTATAAGGTCTAGGAATATAGGGCTTAGTACTGTCCTTTACCCCTTATTATATAATTACACGCTATTACTAATTTAGATAGCTAAACTCTATTAGTATATCTTTTTATAGCTTATCTATAGGCTAAACCTTCTACGCTATTATCTTATATAAGGTATTTACTTCTCTACTCCTAAGCTATTTATTAAAGACGCGTTAGGCTGCTATATATTATTATATTTTCTCCTGCATCTTTATAAAGTTATACTTAAAATTATCCTCTATTTTTAAATCCTTATAAAGGATTATTAATTTATATTCTAGGTTTATCTAAACTAAGTATACCTCTTTAGTAGGTATATTTAGTTCCTATTTCCCTAAGGCTTATTTAGTATAGCATTAATAATTAGTATAGGATCTATTCCTAAAAATAATACTTTTATATTACCTTTAGGTAACTAAATCTTATATTTATAGTGTCCTATAGTTAAGAATTCTAATAATAGCCTTGCGCTTATATAGAATAGTATACTAAAAAGGAGTGCTTATTAAAGGTTCCTTACTACTTAAAAGTGTGTTAAAATAACTACCTAACCTATTATTACTAGTACTACCTAGTAAGTACTAATAAAGGGATCTAGCCTATTATTTACTAATATTATTCTAGTTCTTTAGCTTAGAGGTATGTAATCTTAAGTAATATCCTTAATCTAGAGGTTTAGAGCTTAGGCTAATACTAGTCTAATTACGTTTAATTATAAACCTGTATTAAGTAAACTGCAAGCTATATAACTATAAATACTAACCTAGCAAATAAGAATCTCCTTATAAATCTTTACTATTTATTATTATTATTCCTAAGCGTCTTAATACGCAGTTATTATCTCCTTATCTTCTTTCTTATAACTAGTATCTTCTTAATCTAAGTTATATTATTAAAAGATACTAAGTTTATTAATAAAACCCTATCTACGTCCCCTTAAGGCTTCTTTAATTATACTTACTTTACTACTACCTCTTTAGTTTAAAGGGCCTTAATAGTTCTTTACTAATGCTAGTATCTGCAACATTATATTAATAATGCTAGACTAAGAGAGCAGGGATGTAATAGTAAGTTTTTAGACTTTTTAAAATAACGCTGCACCTACTAGCGTGTTAATATTTAATAATTAGAGAAGGTTAACTAGATTCTGCTTTAACTAGGCTATAATTACCCTGTGTACCTTTTAAAGTTTTATTAGTAGGCTACTTACCTCCTGCTATTCTTATTAAGGGTTAGTTAATTTTATAGGGTCCTCTAGTTTAATATTTTATAGGTCTATTATAGGTATAAAGGCGCGTTATAGTAATATATTACTATCTGCTATTAAATCTTTTATACTTAGGGGGGGCGCCCCCTAGTATACGTTCTTTATTTGCGCCTTTAGTAGTAGTTTCTATACCTAGGAATCCTTAACCTAGCTATTTCTATCTAGTAGTAACTAGCTCTACGCTGTACTCTAAGTAGCAGCATATACTATAGCACTATTAGTTTATTCTTTAGTTACTAATTATAAGAAGTAGATAGCCCCTTAAAAGTCTTTAATTACTTATTATTAATAATTAGTTATAGTTCCCTAGTATTTAGTATTATATATTTTAGTACTTAGCTCCTATTTATAAAGGCCTAGCGCTGCTAGTTTCTTAAACCTATCTATATAAATAACTTCTACCTTATCCCTTAGCTAAGTATTAGAGATATTCTAGTAGTCCTTAATATTATTACAGAGCTATAGGAGTAATTCTCCTAAGCCCTAAAGTAGTCTTCTAAGAAGTTTCTCTTAAGGCGTACTTTATTAGCTAAAGAAGTATTACTACTATCTATTTTTATTTTATTAATTATAGATCTACCTATTTGCTTTTAATCCTTGCATGTATTTATAGTTCTAAATTATATATCTAACCTTACTATAATACTTATAGACGTCTCTTTAGACTTTTTAATTCCTTATAACCTCTACATCTGCGTTTAGATTTATTATAAAAGTAAATAATAATTAGAATATCTTATCTACTTACTCTTAGTATAAGGTAGGACTAATAAGGGTACGCTAGGCATAATACTAGTTTATAGGGTTCTTAAAGCTCTATTCTATGTTAAAGGTAGTTTTCTAATACGTAAACTTTTATACTATTAATATTATCCCCTTTATAAAATTATAGAGTTTAATAAGCTAAGGGTTAATATTTATTCTTATATTAGAAATAGTTAACATGCCTATAAGTAAAGTTATTATTAGCTTAGTTAATTCTTATCCTAGTATACTAGTAATAAGTAGGGTTTTAAGCATTCTTATCTCTAATATTTAATTATAGTAACGTTAGATATAGTTAAAGATTAGCGTAAGGTAAAAGGTTATTATATTATTAATATCTAGTCTATTAGGCATAGAAAACGTAACTAACTACTAATTAGTTATGTTTAGACCTTAGTAAAATAGACTTTTTCTTTTATAAGCTATTACTTTATTCCTTATAAAGGCTGTTTAGAAATTAACTATAAACTAGTAATAGTACTCTAAAAGGTTAACACTAGGTTATTACTAGGCTACCTAAGTAATAAAACTATTTAAGTATACCTAAGTCCCTTTTCTAGCACTATTATTAGCGTCCTAAAATCTCTTCTTTAAGATAGTCTTAAAGGCCTCTTATAATATATAATTATAGGAGTATTCTAAAATTATCTAAATAAAGTCTAATTAGGTCTACTTATAGAAGTATAGCACTCTATTCTTATAATCCTTTATTCCTTACTAAGCCCTAGCATATATAAAATTATAATAATTTAGGAACTTTATTATATTTAGGCCTAAAAAGCGTAGGGTATTACTATTAGTTAGGCTAAGTTTAATAATAGCCTATTACTCTTAAAGTCCTTCTATTACTAGTAATACTAGTATTAGTGTAGCGCTAGGCTCTTAGAATACTAAAGGTAGCTTAATAGGCTAAGGTTTAGGATTTATTTCTTTTTCCTTACTATCCTTTAATAGGGTACTATTATCTAAGGCCTCTAATATATCCTTATAATTCTTCCTACAGCTCTAATTATCCTTTAGTACCTATAGTCTAGTTACTAATAGGCTAGTTAATCTTAAGAAAGTAGGCGCCTCTTCTACTAGCTTTAGGATTACTAGTACGTAATTCTTTAGTGTAGTTAATAGTCTTAATATCTTTTTATAATATCTAGTTATTTTAGGAAGAATAGGGCGTATAACTATTCTTTAATAGTATTAGAATAAAAGAACTAATAGCTTCCTAGGAAAATATAAGTATTAGTATTAGTAATAGGTTAGTAGGTCTCTCTTAATTATTTCTATAGTTATTAATTATTATTTTCTTATTATTCCTTTCTTTCTTCCTTCTTATAATCTTTCTATCCCCTTCTATCCTTCTATTTTTCCCTATCTCCTTATTATTATTTCCTTCTTAGCCTACTATTCTATCTGCTAATAGAACCCCTTATTATATTAATTTATCTTATCTAATCCCCTAAGGCCTTCTTAGTGTAACCCCTTACTACTTAGTAGTTATCTTTTAGCGCCTTACTAATATACGTTCTATTACTTACCTTAAGTAACTTACTTACCTTAAGTAGACTTTCTATTACTTACCTTAAGTAACTTACTTACTTTAAGTAGATTACTTTCTTAGATATAACGCCTTATTATTTCCTGTTATTTACTAACTCTATATTAGTATCTGCTAGGTTTTATCCTAGTTTTAAATATCTATCCTTAGTTAATCTATTATATCTTAGTTCTTACCTTAGGCCTCCTAATAATAATCTTGTGTAGGACCCCTTTAATAAGCCCTTATTATAGTTTATTATTATTACTCTTCTATTTACTATTCTTTAAGGTTTTCCTCCTTTTTCCTATTTAATAGACTATTAATAGCCCTATAGGCTTTGCTAAAAATTATAGTAGTATATAGGGATTAGGGCTCTTTACTAACTTATAATTAAATAGTCTAAAGTAGGATTAAAATAGTAGATAGAATTTCTATGTCTTAATTTATAATTATAAAAGGAAATTACCTCTAATACCTATCTATACCTATTAAAACACGTAATTGTACTAACGCTATACTAAGCAGCTACTTCCCTAAGCTATAATTAACCTTCGCAGGTTATGTAACAATCTATTAAGACCTAATCAGACGTCGTCCTACTAACACCTCCTTACTATACTATACTACCTATAAAGTTAGCGTAAGTAAAATAAAACCTTTAAGGATATATATAGCTACTAATATCCTTAAAAATTAAATTTAAAGATTTAGAGTTTAGAGTTAAGGTTAAAATAAACTTAGAAGTAAAAGATATAGAGTTAAGATGCTAGCGTTTAGATAGATTTATAAGAGTAAGTAGATTACAAATTATAAGAAAGGTAGGTTAGTAAAAATAATATTATATAATTATTTTAATATTATTAATATTCTTGCATTCTATAAAAAACTGCGCTAGCTAAGTAAGCTAATAGGGACGTTCTATAGCTAACTAGAGCTAAGAGAAAATAGCAGAATAACCTTTATAGTAACTAAGGATAGTTACCTTAAGAGGGGAGGTAATTATAAAAGGGGCTAGTAAATACCTAGCGTAGCGCTAGGGTTACGTTAGCTATATAACTAGGAATTATATAATTAGAGGCTATATAAATAGCTTAGAACTAGCAACTCTCTAGTTCCTTAGAATTTAGTCTTATTATTTCTCTAAATTAGCTCTCTACTGTAAATCCCTTTATAATAACACAATACTAGAAACTAGGACTAAATATTAGTAAAGAAGCTCTTAGAAAGTTCTAGAAAGACTATAGTATTTAATAAAAAAGAATAAAGAAGCTAGTTAAATCTATTTAAACCTAAGTAGTAAAGTAAGGGTAAGAATAACCTTTTAAAAGAGAGGGATAAGTTAAAGATGCGTTCTTCTTCTTATAAGAATACCTATTATTCTAAAAGGCTACACTCCCTTATAAAGAAGGGAGGATATAGTATCTTTACTATAGAGAAGAGAGGATATAGTACCTTTACTATAGAAAAGAAAGAATATAGTATAAAAAAAAAAGAGATAAAGGATAAAGAGAAGTATCTTATATATCTAAAGAGATAAAAACAGACTTACCTTAAGCTAAAGCCTCTAAGGTAATCCTTAATTATTTCTAATAAGACTATTTTAGGCTAAAATAGCCTAAGTTAGTAAAGAAGCTTTAGAATAGTAGCATACCTCTACTAATTTCCCCTATAGGCAGGTTTATAGTATTTAATAGTATTACTAGAGTAAACTAGAAGAATCTTAGAAATACTCTATATTAGACTTAGAGATATTTTAGAAAGGTTACCTAGTTATTTTTTAAGATAGAGAATATTAAGTATAATATTAAAGCAAGTATAGTTAATAGGAATTTAGGTAATAGTATAAAATAGCCTATTTTAGCTTAAAAAGGCTTTATAAGTTATAATATTACTTAGTATAGTAATTAAATTAGTTTTAAGTCTACTTAGGACTATTAGGTATTATTAATAACCTAATTAATTATACTAGATTAAGGAAAACTACTATTAGCTAGAAAGGTACCTAGAATAGGCTATAACCTGCTAAATAGAGCTATTAAAGGCTATTTAAATAAAGGAAACTACCTTTCTACCCTAGAAGATACTAGAGAACTCTAGAAGGCTACTATTTGCGGCTATAGCTATAGTAAGGGGAAGAAGCACTATGCTTAGAAATACTATTAGTAGGACTAGCTATAGAGCGTAAATAGGGAATCTATTAAGTTAATTAGTACTATTTTAGGCTAAAATATAATAATAAAAACTATACTATAGGTATTATAGTAGTAAGTTACTTAGTAGCCTTATTCTCTCCTCTAAGTATAAGCTCCTCCTAATAGGCCTTATAGTAAATCCCTATAAAAGTACGCTTATAGTTAGAAGTAGGTACTTTAGAGAGTTTAAGCTAATCTAAGCTAGAATAGAAGTATTTTATATAGCCTTTATCCTTATAAGTCCTAAGGGTATTAGAATAGGCTAAAATAGGCTAATATATACTAATAAAGGTATATACTTATAATTCTAGCTATTTATAAAGCTTACTAGCTACTAAGATAAAGTTATTACGTAAGGTATCTTTAGTAGCCTTATTAGCAGCTATATACTTCTTATATATAGGTAGGAAGATTAGATAGGTACTATAGTAGTCTTTAGAGAGCTATTTATATTAAAATAGGCTAAAAAGAGTTAAAAGATACTACTTATAGTAAGATAATACTAGTTATTATATATATAGTAACTATAATAGTTATACTTATTATTATTCTTATCCTTATACTTCTAGGTTAATATAGCTTGCTAGGTAAACCTATATTAATACTCTAAATCTAGATTACCTTTAGTAAAGTAGTAAATATACTATTAGTAAGGCTAATTAGATAATTTAGCGTCTTTATAGGCTTTTAGGCAGCGTAAAGGAATAGGAAGTAGTTTAGAAGCTATATTAATATTAATTTATAATAAATTAGTATATTTTAGCCTATAATAAAATAAAATAACTTATAGTAAGTAAAAGAAGTAAAAATTATTTAATATTAAGGAAAGGTTAGAAAGATTAGTAAACCCTAGAATAGATTATCTAAAAAATTATTAGTTTATACTAATATATACTAAAATAGGCTAAAGGTAGCTATTAGATATATTTAGATATTCCTTTAGTAAAATGCGCTAAGGAATTAAGAGTAGGGGTAACTTACTAAAAGTAGTAGTAGTTAAAGTTAAGAGAATAGGAAGTTAGATTATAAAACCTTAAGTATATCCTCCTCCTACTAGCTTAGCACTAGTACTAGGTAATAGTAAGCTTACTAAGGAGATAGAATCTCTAAGTAAAAGCTAAAGAGATTCTATCTCTTACCTTTACTTTTCCTTTAACTTAATATTAATATATATATATTATATAATATTTACTAGAAAATTTTAAATAGGACTAATTAGCCTATTATAGCCTAAAGGGGCGTGTTTTAGCGCTAATTAGTACGCCTTATCTCTTTTAAGATAAGTAAGTCTAAGAAGGGGATAATATAAGGCCCTAAAGGTTATAAAGACCTAAAAAAGGCGTAGATAAATTATATAGGCCTTAGGTTATATAGAATTACGTATATATATCTAAATTAGTATAAGCTTAGCTTACTAGTAATTTATCTTATCTATATTAGACTAGTTCTAACTATCTATCCTATAATACTATCTCTTCTATCTCTATTACCTAATTATTAACTACTTACCTAAGTAACCTCCTTATATAAATAATAATAGGCTTATTAATTATCTTTAGAAGAAGCTTAATATTAGTATAAATATTTTAGTTTTCCTAAAGTTCTATTATACTTCTTTTAAGTAACTAATTATAGACTTTATATTCTTTACTAGCGTTATTTTTATAGCTAATTATTTTCTTTTCTTTCTTAAGTTCTAAATACCTAAATAGTTATAAAACGCTTACTTAATAAGTAATAAAAGCATAGTAATTATATCTTAGTTAGGTTACTATAGAGAAAGGTAAGATTAAAAGAAGCGTAATAGAATAGAGGAGGTAATAGAGCTAACTTAGAGGGTAATAACTAGATAAAGTAGTAAGGGGCGCTAGCTATTACTTATCTAAAAGGCGTTACGACTTATCTAGAGGTTAATCTAACAGACTAAGAGAATATTAGACCTTCTAAAACAGATTAAATTAGTTAGTAAAAAGGGTCTAGCAACGACTGTTACTAGGTAGTACAAACGTATTGTAATAGCTTATAAGTGTTAATATATAGCAGTTAAGTTATAGCATCTATAACTTTAAAAGACAGAGAGGAGAATGTTGCATTAGCTTACACCCTATCCTAATGTTGTCTACTAATAAGCACCTTAAAAAAGACAGCCTAAACCAAATCCCTTCTGGATGCTATTAACTAATCCATGCTCCAGATACCAGCGAAGGCCCCTCCGAATCTTCGCACACTTCGATGATGTCGACGATCAGACATTGTACCCCAACAGCACGATATCGCTCTCACCTCCAGCCACAGCCCTGCTTCTATCTCTGCCTCCGCTCCCGTTGCTACTGTCCATACTGATATCCATATCCCTACTTCCCAAGTCGCTTTCCTCATCTATAGCCATGATTACATGTACATCTACCTAGTCATTTGAAGCAGGGCTAACGCCTATGCTTCTAGCACTCTCACTGTCGTAATCGACTTTGTAATCAGAACTAAAAGGATCGGGGTTTGGACACTCGGAGGTGGGATGATCAGTGTGCTGCACTGGCAAAGATACCGAACGTGCAGAGAGACCAGAGTGTAAGGAGTCGGAAAGGAAATGGTGTTCGCTCTCATACACAGGAGAGTTCTGCGTCACTCCATCCTGGTCGCCAGTGGGCAGTGGGTCATTCATGATCTCCATGTCGTCGTTAGAAACCCCGACTGAATTCTTCTTCATGTCGAACAGAATCTGCGTCTGCTCCTCGCTCTCAGCCCGGCCATCAGAAAAAGGAGATGAAGCCGTCATCGCCCTGTCCAGACTGATGGTAGAAGCTTCAGAAGTCAACGTGCCATCCGGGCTCAAAACCGGTCGCAATGTATAGTTGGTGCCAGGCGGAAGTGTCTGGTTCTTGATCTGCAGTTTCCCGTCGATCTTGCTCTCGATGATGCCGATGCGGAATGTCTTCGGTTGATAAATGGCTGGGGCGTGGTACGTGGGTTGTGGGACGCGGGGTGGGCCTCTCTCGGCGAAAGGATCGGCTGGAGTGGATTCTCGATCGGTTAGTGCGGGTTGGAAGCTGGGTATAAAGATTATAGGCTTCACCCCATAGCGCTCTTCTAGAGTGAGAAGGTCAGACGGTCCGTGCATGTTCGAGAAGTCGTTTGGTCGGACGTTCAGTCTGCTTCCGTCTCTCATATTGCGCTTTCGAGGTTTGGTGTTCTGGCCTTGGGCGGTACGCTTCTCCGGAGGCAGCATATTAGGGAGCTTCTTCCGCGCTTGTGGGACGATGGGCGCTGGAGCGTCCGCTGACCAGATCTCCCTCATCCAACCCCAGGCATCCTTCACTTTCCCCCAGCACTTGCCCTGCCGTTGGCCACCCATTTCTAGCCTCACAAATACTCCCCTCGGCGCCTTGTCCACCACGGGCTTGAGCACTTGTTCACGGGGCCGTGGAGGAAGAACGTATGTAGGCTCCCATCCCGGGACCCAGAGACGCCGGGGTGGCAGATGCGAATCCTCTGGCATGGGGAAGATGGATGTGTAGCGGGAGTGTGCATGGATAAGGATGCTCATGTCCAGAGCCGAGCGCACGACGAGGCCGTCGAGGCGGTTGACAGTGGCAAAAGGCCGGATGTACAGAGTTTCGAGCCAGTGGGACAATGTCTGGTCGGATTCGATGGCACTAGACTCGGTGCGTAGATATTCGATCATGTCCTGCATGAAAAAGCCAAGGTTAGCTCCGGTGCATGGAGTATGAATCTGGGGCTTGGTTTACAAGAATGATGCCTCCCTGCACGATACCATGCTGCCACAAATCTGCTCCCCCTTGCCCGCTCTCGGTCCTCGTCATGTCAATCGCTCGCACGCGTGGCTCCCGCTCAACCACGACATGTTCCGTAGGCGGAACCCATTTCGGCGCCTCGGTGGGCTG
The DNA here is from genome assembly GCA_010093715.1 of Pleomassaria siparia CBS 279.74. Lineage (NCBI taxonomy): Eukaryota > Fungi > Ascomycota > Dothideomycetes > Pleosporales > Pleomassariaceae > Pleomassaria > Pleomassaria siparia. Next base: position 1,181,433 of record MU005768.1, on the reverse strand, counting down.
AATGCGCGTATACTTTCCAAAGGGCGGAGGATCGGGATTCTGCAACCAATCAAACACCATGGGGTGTGAGAGTGAGCTTGATAGCTTTGCTGTATTGGCAGATTCAGGCTTGATGGGCGCTGAGGTGCTCATGATGGCGCGAGCTGGTGCGAGCTGGGAGAGCAATGTGGGGTGAAGTTTGCGGACTGAGAATACAATGTTTTCAGTTCTTGTTGAGTTTGCGCAGCTGGGGTGTGTGGGCCGGTGAGGTCAAGGCGGTAAGCATAGTGACAGGTGAAAGACGCAAGTGAAAGAAGACCTGGTTTGGGAAAATCCTCGTACAATGCAAGAAGAGCAATATACGAAAAGAAGGGCAGAACCGTTGATGTAAGCGCTTCATGAAGAGACTGCGGAAGAAAAGGAATCCAAGGAAATGTTCGTTGATGGATGGCATTCCCTCAGTCTTCCTCACTGAATCAAATAACTGCCATTCACGCATCGCAAAGGGTATCTGAGGCTCCCGATTGAGGCTTGCAGATGTATGCATGTAAAGAATTGACTTTTTAGGTGTATTAAATTCGATGTAATGAGAGCGCAGCTGATATGAACTTCCAAGGGTTGCAATCAAGTCATCATCAGTTCGTGTAGCAACTACTGATAAGTTAGCCATGGCCTTTCTATGCATGGACGTTGATGGTGAGAGTGTCTGTTAATTGCGCCTCATGATATTCACAGAAGCCCACCAACGGATATCGACAGCGCCATGAAACATGTATCCGTAGCCGATGTTGTCGGAACTCCGATCTTTCAGACACAGAGCCCGGTTTTTGGCGCTAGTGCTCCGAATCCGGCGCTAGCGTTGATATGTATGGCCCCGAAAAGGTACGTGATGGATCGTGTGTAATTATGGTAAGCGCGCGCGACGGAGCGGACTCGCGCGAGATGGAACGAGACGTGAATCCGTAGCGCTTTGGAGTGGTCTCGAGTGGATTGAGGCGCTTTGATGTTTTGAAAGAGTACGGTGGAGATGTGTTTTATCAGATACAACATGAACGTTGCATGGAGTTAAGTACTACGAAAGGATGGATTGAGGATAATATTCAGTCCCATGCAAGACGATTGCACGATGTAGAAGCAAAGATTGACACAATCTATGATGAAATCTGTGCAGTGGTTCGTGAATGTGAACTACATGCATCTACGCTCACCCGATTACTACTCGTCCAAAGGTCGCACTCGTACGATCTTGTGAGCAGCATGAAACGTTTCTATATTGTTAGACAAGTCTTGGGCGATCTGTTGCATCTCCTGCAACGAAATGAAGTTCTCGGCAGCACGGAAATTCATTCTCGTGGGATACTCAGGTACGCGCGGAGTCAGCCTGGAAGGATTTTACGCAGAAGTAATTTATGCAGATCGGAGGGATCTGCCATGTCGCTGAATGGTCCACGTCCAGTCAATCACGATTCGCGAGCTTGTACGGGCGTGTACTTTCTCAACATTTCCGTATACAGAGATGATTGCATGAAAAGTGGGAGGATACTTTTGCCTTTGCCTTTTCTTTTTCTCCTTTTTCTTTTTCTCCTTTTCTTTTCTTCTGGCCCCCGGAAGCTCAAGACGGTGACATGATGATGAGCCTTTTGGGGGCTACATGTTGACAAGTGTAGCGTGAAGTTTGTGCGTTGTCTTTCTTACATATTGTTCGCCTTTTAGTAAAAGTAATGTCCAAGTTGACTTGCCGAGAGAAACAATGTAGCTACCGGTAGAGGGATAAAAGCCCCTCCGCTCGCATACCAGGCCCAACACGGCTGGTCGGGGGGCGTTCCGTGTTAAGTTATGCCCATGTGGGAAGTCGTGACGTTACCGTCACAGCGCCTTGTGGACCTCGGGTTGGTGGCATGACAGATGGCGCCACGGGGATACTGTAGCACTGCAACTGCATTGCACCTTTCTATTCTCATCCTTGATTGAGCGTTGTCGTTTATTCTGTCATGATAGACAATCAGAGACTGCGGAGGTGCTTCGAGAGATGTTGGAACTCGGAGAAAAGGTTGGGTTGCACACGATGTGAGCTCTGGCCCGATGGTTGCTAGAATGTAGGATGTAGGATGGATGGACATGGCTGGCACAAGGCAGTTTAATGATCCTACTGTGCGGGAGCGATGTGCAGCCTTGGACGTGCGAAAGCAGATAGGGACGGTACACATGTACCGGTAGTCCAGAGTTATGGTGGTTGAACCGTTGTATGCGATATAAAAATAGGTCGTTGGCCGTCTGTATGGCCTGTGGGACCTTTGTGACTTCCAACGGGTAGATTTGATACGTACGGTGCCCAGCGGAGACGGCGGAGAAGTGCCATGTGTTTCAAGGCAGTGGCAGCAACGAAATCTGCGGACATCTTCTTGTTGCTTTCCCTACCCCCCTTCACCGTGCTTCTCCGTGCCTTCTGGTGCCTTCTGGTGCCTTCTGGTGCCCTCCCTGTGCAGCAAGCCTGACCATGGCGGAAGATGATCAATTTATATGTATGTATTACTGTACAACATACCGGTATGTAGAGAGAAGAAAAATCAGCCGTCTGAGGACGTCTGAGGACGGCGACAAGCACAAGCATTGGTCGACTGGTAGTATCAGAGCTTTCCCCACGAATTGTCCAACGCGGCGAGGGAAGAAGGCGGAGGGCGCGTCCTGGTCTTTTCTACTTGTGGGTTCGGACTGGGCACGCACTCTGCGACCAGGTCCGCAGAGTACGAGGGTTGCGAGGTTGTCAAAGTGCAGCCGTGGGTGGGGTGGTGGGTAGATAGTACTGTGAGGTTGTGGGTAGTGGACAGTGCGTAGTGCGTAGTGGTTGGGTGCGGAGGGTGCGGAGGGTGCGGTGCGGTGCGGTGCGGTCAGGGGCTGGTCGTACAGTACCTGTACTGGTTAGCTCTTCTCTCTTAGTTCTCTCACTTGGCGCTTACTTAACACTTACTTGGCGCTTACTTGGCGCTTACTTAACACTTACTTGGCGCTTACTTGGCGCTTACTTGGCGCTCTCTTAGCTCTTTCTTCTTCCATGTCCCTTCGGGGCGTTAGTGCGCCCAAAATTAGCAAAGCGAGAGGGGCAGTGCCGTGCCCGACTTGGACGCAACTCAACACCGTAACCACTCACCAACCAATTTCCAATTCACCACCCATTCATTCACTTCAACCCAGCTTGGCGGATCGCCGCCCATTGTCCACCGCTTTGCCCTCGTCGCTCGTTGCTCGTTGCTCGTCGTTCGTCGCTCGTCGTTCGTCGCTCGTCGCTCGTCGCTCTGGACAGGACAGGACAGGACAGGACAGGATAGGACAAGACAAGACAAGACATGCATGCCAGTTGGACATTCACTCTACCTCCCGAGGCCCGTCAAGGGGTCCGGCCCCCACTGCATTGTACATATGTACTGTATTGTACTGTACATTACATATTACACTGTACACAGTACAAATTACGTTGTACACCGTACAAATTACATTGTACAGTCAAGGCACCCTGCCGGATGAGTCGGAATGTCGCCAAAATAGAGGCCTCCACTGACACTCAGCAGCATGCTGAGCGCCACCGGACGAGTCCAAAATACCTAGTACAATAGGTAGTAGGTAACAGGTAAAGATAGAGGCTGACTCGTCTGGCGTCGGCTGAGCAGTGAGCGAGCGCATGTCCGAAGGTTTGCAGCCTCGCACAGAAGACAAACAGGGCCTCTTGTCAGTTCTCTGTCAATTCTCTCGTCGCCGTCAGGCCGCTCGTCTGCCGCGCCGCTGTACGCTGTACGCTGTATGCTGCACGTTGCACGCTGCACACTGCACACTGCACGCTACACGCTACACTGCACGCTACACGCTACACTGCACCCCGGGCAGGTCATCGCGGGGCCCTCTCGCATATCTCCTTACAGTTCAAGCCTCATCGAGCAACCCAACAGTGTGCCAACAGGGAAGCACGGGTAGCCTCAAATCCTTTGCCTGTCTCGCCCCAATTTCCGACGGCCATCAACTGGTCTCTCACGTCCGTCACTTACCATAACATTCTTGCCGCCTCCGCCTTGCACGGGGAAGCACAGCATGTGTTCTCTGAACCATCTACTTCTGTTAATACCCTCGTTCACCGTCCCCGAGTTCAATACATATCAGCGTTGCCATCCCCGCCCCTAGTCCCCTGCGCCTTTGCCACTGCCACCCACCCAACTCACCCACCCTCTCGCATACCTCTAGCATACCTCTCGCATACCTCTCGCATACCTCTCGCATACCTCTCATATCGCTCATATACATACTGTACACCCATTCCCGTCCTACCTGCTCATACCACGTTCCCGGAAACGCCTGCTCAGCTTTAACAAATTCATCACATTACCAATTGGCATCCAGGGATATTTAAATTGACCCAGCCTCTGTGCTGTAGCGCAACCATATCCGTGACACTGCATCTGCATCCGCATCCGCATCCGCATCCCAACGCTTGCACGCCGACTATACTTGCCATCTGGACCATTACCATCACCACCACCACCCCAGCGGGAGGAGGGCACAGCTCCAGCCTCAGATAGGCACTCATAACCAGCCACAAACCTTTAGAAATGCTACCCAGTGCCCAGCTGCTGACCGCTCCCACTTCCTTCGCCGACTATAAATCAAAGGATCTTTCGTCAACGGCGCGATCCTTGATCAATTCGGGCTTTTTGTTCTTGCAGCTTGACCACGACCTGGCCAGAGAAGAGAAAAAAGAAGAAGAAGAAGAAGAAGAAGAAAAAGCACGGATGGCAAACCACAACCCAAGGCTCAACAGCCGGTCTAATGAACGAGAGGAGCTATGGTTTTCCTTACCTGGCACCGTGAGCCGCCAGCAGGACCATTCTCGTGAGCCTGAAGCCACGGCCTACCAGGCTACATCCAATCGACACAGCATGCATCAGAGATCGCTTTCGCCCAGTCGGTATCGGTATCCTCAAGTACCTTCCATATGTACGACTACTGCCATAAACAAACCACTACCGCCAGTACCCGACCCCGAAAAGAAGAAGCGTGGACCATCCTCGATCCGTTCTTTAATCCGCCGTCGTCCCTCTGGCCAACTGGATCCCTCCCACCTGCAGCCCGAACCGAACCAACAACAACGATCGTCATCGACAAATGGTAACTTAGCCCCCGACTCAACACTACATTGCTACCCACAGCAAGCCTCTCGAAGCATGCCCAGTTCACCTGCCGTATACTCCGAGAATATTCCTCCACCTGCAACCTTCTCCCGTGCCCACTCCGCTGCAGCAAACTACCCAGGTTCACAGCACATTCAGATTCCACAGCAGCAGCACCGCTCAGTCTCAATGAACACCTATTTCGAGCCAGGACAGGTCCGCACTCGCCGTACCTTTCCTGACGCAGACACGCCTGCGAGCGCAACCACTGTAACAGCCCGCGAGTCCTTCCCAGACAGGCCACGACCTCACACATGGCTATCACCAACCGAACCATTCGAGGATGCAAATGATTTCCATCTCTTTGTTGAAGCCACCAGTGGACTCACAGACGGCTCATTGGACTCGGACACCATGTCACCAAACGGCCGCCCACAGCTACAAGGCTCATTGTTTGCTAGAGGACGCCAAAACGACGTTATTCCCTTACCAATGCAGTACGCCGTAACATCTCAACCTCGAGTCCAACCTCAAGTTACCCAAGTTACTCAAGTCACCCAAATCCACCAACCCGATAGCTGGCAGGCCATGGACTACGACTACACCCCCGCGCCGTCATACTCATTCCAATCCGCGAGCACGCAACTAGTCTTGTCCAGCTCTGCACTTCCTCGCCCAGACTCATTCGCTCAATCCTCATTGACACTGAATATGAACGACATCGATTCGGAATTGGAAAGATTAGGTTTAGATCAAAACGATGATGTCGGGCCCGAAGACGAACTTCCCAACTACGCGCAGAGTCAAGCAGAGATGGCCTCGAGGAAGCGAGCTGAAGCTACGAATCGCGCGAGAGAACTGGAAGCAAGATGGAACAACTCTAGAGGAAGCTAGAGAGACGGATGAGCCAGGAAAGATTTCGGAAAGGGGGAAAAGATCCTTGTATACTTCTCGTGTCGCCGTCGTATGGCTGGCGTCTCTTGTCCTGTTCACAGCATGATACCCTCGCTTGACATTATTTACCATTGGAAATTGGGATTGGGAGCATATTTGGGCCTCATGCTTTTACATTTATCAAAGTTCAACTACATCAGATCAGACGGATATATCACATTACCATCAATACTTTTTACAACAGCTTGAATTGCTTAATTACCGCAACATCACGTGCAATTATCATGTACTACCGGGTAACATGATCGCAAAGTGTGTTTCGATCAAAACTTGCTTCTAGGTGCATATGCAGGTTTTCCACACAAGCAAGAGCATAGCATAGCCTCACCAACCTACATTGCAACCGGGTATTCAAATTCTCACAGTCAAGAAAGTCTTGATTTCATATGATCCCACTCCTGCATTGTACATGAAGCTATTTCTAGCATGCATGCTTTCTCTTGCCTCACCATATGCAAATTTTGGAAAAACATACCTGATTACATATTCATGGTCACGCTGTACAACATGTGAAGAGATCTCACGCGTGCCCTAATAGTTAGTAAAAGCCCGTCTACCGCTTATGGACTGCCGGACAGGGGGGGGGGGGGGGGGGGGGGGGGGGGGGGGGGGGGGGGGGGTCGTGCTCATGTTCTAGCTTAGCATCGTGGACAATCTTGACAGGGATGGTACAAAAGTGGCCCCCTATCTCGCAAATTATAGCCGATCGGAGAGATTCCGCACGAATGGGGTGGAGAGTACCTAGATGAGATGATGGGGTGGCGGGGAGTGTGCCTTGTGCCTGATGAGTGAGGTGAATGGAATCTGCCTTGGAGAAGTCTAGGGGTTGATCCTGGGCTCGCGGGAGGAGCGTGAAGGAAGATACGGGTGATCTACGCTAGTTGAGGGCATGGAAAGATGCTCGATGGAGACGGGTTTACTAGGAGTTGTACCCGAAGGTATAACAGAGTTTGAGAAACTTGTCTATATTAGAAGGTGTCAGGAATGTGGACCCGGTTACTTGGGACATGGGAGAAGGCACTCGACGTGACGACGGCTACTTGAACCGAGATTGACCATTGCAGAGGAACAATGTCAGTCAGCGAAGATATTGTTCCGAGATATCCAATTTCGACGTTCTATTAAAAAGGAGGGGCCAAATGTCGGGGTATCTCATTGAATATACTACATAAACGTGGAGCCCATCATTCGTATTGCTACCTCGCAAGATCATACTGTATGCCATACATATACTGCATTGGAGACGGGACACAGACCCGTAGACCAGTCCGCAAACTGACGACCAAGACGTGCAGGTGATACGGCACGCAACCCCTCCTCCGCATCTGGCAATGTAAGTAGCGGAGATGGGATCAAAAGCGTACTATCATGCATGCATACCGCGACCGCGATACCGGAATATTGTACAGGGTGGAGTACATAGGGGGGTCTATGGATTGCATCGGCACGTCAGATTAGTTGCTACAATTGATAAACTTGATAGTTGAGGTGAGGGGTAACGTGATAGGCAAAAGGAGGCTGTGCATGCGCCTACCTACGACGTACTGTATATGACTTTGCTCGTCCCGACCCGCGGCGCATCTTACAAGGATATTGTAGTGCATCTACAAAAATAGAAACTTTTGGATCATGATGCGGGACAACGGGTTGGGGCTGTGTACATACATGTTAAATATTCTTGGATTCTGGATATGATTGGGAGAAGTTGGATATCAGCAGTCGTGGTGGGGTTGACTCGTAGGTTGGCTCGTAGTGGGGGCTATCTATACAAGCGCTTTGGGGTTGGCGTGAATCGTGATGATCGCCTGGGCCTGTAGAGAGGAGGATATATTCAATCTTTCCCCACCCGAGAACGAGCTCGCTAACTTTCTACATGGTCTACGAGGCAGCAGGTAAGGCATCGTTTAATGATGGGGCATATTGGGCACTTGGACGAAGAGATACAGATTGTGAGGCTGAGGATAATCGATCAGAGGACATGAAAGAAGATAGACTAGTAAACAAAGCAATTATGAAATGATAGATCCGTGTGATTGGAAAATAGCCAGAGACTTTCGACGCATTGGAAAGGCGAAGATTTGGAAGTATTGATTTATCAGACAATGCTGATCATGATGGCTTGTGCTGGAAAGTGGTACAGGTTCAGACCGCTTGAAAATGCAGAAGTCTAAAACACAACTACTCTTACCACGCAGACCGGCCGCATTGCATTCAATAAACATACTCCAACTCACATGTATCGCCAAAAAGAGGCGACTAATACGAGCACACTCACTATAATTCGGGGGCTCTACAACTTTCTGGTCTTCGTCCGGTGGCTTGACAGGTTCCCAGGTGCTCGGCGTTTGAGCGGATTGCATGTACTGTCATCAGGCGACTCGGAACCTGAGCTCCACTTCGAAATTGAACTTGAACTCTCATATTTCCATCCACTAGGGTTGCTGGAACGCGAGAATGGGTTTTTACGACTAGGCACAGTAATGACAGTGAGAGGCGGCAATTTCCTCTTCCGTGGGCCATACGATGGTACTGACTTGGTTGTTCGTGGAGGAACCGGGACGGCTGTCTTTTGCAGAGCATCTGTGCTGACTACTTCCACGTTTACGAATGTGCTTTGAACTTCCAGGTTATTCATCTCGCCTGCGACATACCTTTCGGGATATACCAGAGCCCAACTGTCCTTGTATGCCTGAATGTATGCCAGCTTTTCCGGAGTGTCGGAATAGATTGTGAATCTACCAGGTACTTGCTTCATCTTTAGCTCAGTGTGCGGGGGAGGTATAGCGGATGGGCCATGCTGAGCAATTGTATCCCATGTATCTTTACGAAACCAACGAGCAATGTAGGAAATGGGAACGGTTGCCCACTCTTTACCTCCAGCTGCCTCATACGCCTCGGGCTCGGCCCATACTCTGCGCGTCATGAAGTTTGTCGTATCAGATTCTTGGTCGACCGGGTTCATGATTGCACCGAACATGAAGTTTTCCCACGCAAAGCCCATTTCTGCTACGGGGTGCTCGCATTGAACGTATGGTTCACACATATCGCCTCGTCGCATCACGCCGACGGCATGACAAATCTCGTGTACAATGGTCGTGGCGAAACTGAAGTCGTGTCGGAATTGCTTGCCGCGAGAGCTTTCTGCGTACTGGTTAAGATAAGCATTTAAATACTGGGGTCGAATCTCAATCTTTACCGCCTTCCTCGACATAAAGTGCCTGGTGCAGGCGGGTGTGTGGTTGTGAAGGGGTACTTGATTGTCCTGTATGGTCCTGGCGTAGATCTTGACAGCTTTGTTGATGAAAGAGAGCGTGATGCAGCCAGATAGACAGTGCAGCGCTTTTCGAACCTCGTTGATTAACTGCTTCTTTTCTGCGTCGGACTTGTTAAGAAGTGGATTGGAAAGGTAAGTCTTGGACTTGCCATTGGCTCCTTGCGCTCTTAGTGGGCGTCCCATGAGAGGTGCGACAAACCATTCCAGCACGGAGTCGTGCTGCAGGAAATTCGATGCAAGCCGGAGTGTCTGCTGCATCTGCTTGTGAATAAAGTCACCATGCTCCAGGTTGTCGCCGTAGTCGAAATTATCATGACTAAAGATGGCATGGACTGGGTTGTCTAGATCTGATTCTAGCGTCGAGGGGTCGTTGAGAAGCCGGAATCGGTCATACTTGTTAGCCGTGGTGAGGAGATGGAGGATGATTTGATGACCATCTACATCGGGCTTTTTCTTGCTGGAAGACATGATGAGCGTGAGGTACAAATTCTAGATCAGACTGATCTGGAGAGGACGGTGGTCTAAGATATATGGGAAAGGGAGGACACAATGGCGCTGTAAAGACGAAGACTGGGAATTGAAATGAGGCCACAAGGAAACAAAGAACAGGAATAGACGCATAATGTATTGTTCTTGACGTATGTATAGGGCAACAGACAAAGGGAAGGCGGCAGACAAAAGTAGCGACACGGAAACATTGGGTTACAGCGCACGTGACTTGTTCTTATATCTGTCAGGCACAGTAGTGATGCTGCGAGACAATGTCCAATATGCTGTCATGTCTTTACTGTACTTGGTTCTGATTCTGAGAGTACAAGAGTACACCTCAGCCCGCCACTCAAACCCTTATATTGTGATACTATTATAATCCCAAAGTACAATTTGTTTGAACCTTATAATAGTTGCTTTCCTATTTTGTCTTGAAAGGTAAGAGAGAAAAAAAACTCCAAATTTAAATAGAGAGAGGATGAATTTTAATCATTCTACGATACAGCTTGCCAAGGGATACGTCAAGCTACCAGTGCCTGCCAAGAGGATCTATTACGCGAGCTCTTAGTGTCCGTGTTAGGCCGAGCTGTAGTGTACTACTGTACAGTACAGTACAGTACAGCAATTAATTGACAATACCGCTGGGTAAGCTCGTTCTGAACATGAGTGTATTTTCGTGAGGTGGGGGATAGACTAGTCAATTAGTGGCTTAGCTCAAGCTCTCCAGCTATCGAGTCACGCGCTGACGCGTTTTGGAACCCATCAACAGCTTGACACGGCACGTCGCCCACCTCACGACACAACCACCACCCCCACCAACCCCCCCGCAACCAACGAGCGGGCCGCAGCTCATATCTCTATATTTTACCAACTCCTCTCTCCTTACTTGCCTGTGTACAATTGTACGCCGAGCAGGTAGTTACGCTGCCCCGAGCTCTGCTCACTGCTCACTGCTCACTGCTCACTGCTCACACTGCCCACACTGCTTCTCGCCCACTCCGACTCGGTTGGGTCGAAAAGATTGGGCATCGCGAACTCGCCAGCTTGTAGCTCACATCGTATATGTTTGCCTGAGGCCCGTTACCATGGCCTGGGACGCCTTTCACGCGAAAGCGAAGGCCGCTCTGCCAGCGCAAAAGATTCCAGACAAGCGATACTGGATTGGGGTTCTCATTCACAACAAGGCCCCTGAACAACATCTCCAGGAAACTGACTTTGTGTGGATGATGGCGCATGCAGTTCGTTGGCCGATCATGTTCTGCAATCATGAGACTGATGCTAACGTGCGATAGAAAATCTCTCTCAAACGAGTATCCGAAGCATACGCAGCAAAACACCCAGGCATTGATGTCAGAATCACATTCCAAGACGAAACTCTGGAACCCTCGATTATTGTCAAGAACCTGAACCATCATAAAGACAACATCATCATCTTCCGAGCCGAGAGACAAGATCAGACTCCGCTGAGACCTGTCAGTCTCGAGATGGGGAACGGGATTCAGAGAGCACCATCGAACCCTCCTATCAAGCCCCTAGCTGGTAGCTCCGCATTTCCGCCGTCTCTCCTGGTTCCCGTCAAACCCAAGAACGGGACACCAGGACGCAAATACGGGGCTCCTCTGCCTCCGTCAACACCAGTCTCAGTCATCAATGGGACACACCAGCACCCACCATCGCAGTTGCCCCACCAGACTGATCCATCAGATCACACTAAGAGAATGATAATGCCGACGCTTGCTCAACCTGCATTTGGCCATCGTCAATATCCGCCTTACTGCCATTGGAAAGCATACCAGCCACCGCCAGTGCCTTTTGCCACACCAGTAACACCCTTGCCAATGCAACCTCAGTCGGTAAAGAGAGTATCCAACACGCCCTCGGATGTGATGCCACGACAAGTTGTCAAACCGGAGAAAATATCACCACCACTGCGCGAAAACCCAGTCCGACCACCTCTCGAACTTTTCAATCCGGATGATGTATTCAAGAAGGATCCATCTCCAGGACGGGAGGATGAGGCTGACGTCAGACCAGGTGATGTCTTCCTTCGCCAGCTTGCCGAGAAAGAGGATGCCGAACTACTCGAGGCTGGCGTGAAGCGAGCTTTCAAGGTCCTTGACTCCCTCAAGGAATCCTTTTCTCAATATGCTGCGTCTAGTCCGGATGCTAACACGTGGGTGGAGTCAATTGACAAGTTAAAGACACAAGCCGGGCGAAAGCCCACTGTCGTTGGCGTGGTAGGAAACACCGGTGCCGGGAAAAGCAGCGTCATCAACGCCTTACTTGATGAAGAACGCCTAGTTCCAACGAATTGCATGCGAGCATGCACTGCTGTCGTGACCGAGATGTCGTGGAATGACAGCCCAGATCCCATGCGCAAATACCGTGCGACAATTGAGTTCATCACCGCTGTTGATTGGCAAAGGGAAGTCACAACTTTGCTCAAGGAGTTCCTTGGTGAAGGGGGCAACGGCACGAAGGATTCAACCGACCCAAACTCAGATGCGGGCATCGCGTGGGCAAAATTCCATGCCGTATATCCCAGAATGACGAAGGAAATGCTGAGCAATAGCACTGTGGACATTCTGATGAATGTGAAGGCCGTTTTAAACGTTCTCGGTACGACGAAATTCATCAACAGCTCACGGCCGGAGCCCTTTTACAGAGAATTACAGCGATATGTCGACAGCAAGGAGAAAGCTACCGGAAAGAAGACGAAGAAGGACAAGGGCCAAGCTGGACCTGAAATGGAATATTGGCCTTTGATCAAGGTGGTCAAAATTCAAACGAAATCCTCGGCACTGTCAACTGGCGCTGTGATTGTTGACCTGCCCGGCGTCCACGATTCGAATGCCGCTCGGTCTGCTGTCGCTCAGGGATACATGAAGCAATGTTCGGGCCTCTGGATTGTTGCCCCAATCAATCGTGCTGTTGATGATAAGGCCGCCAAAACTCTCCTTGGGGATTCGTTCAAACGACAGCTGAAATATGATGGCGGCTTTTCAAGTGTTACCTTCATCTGTTCAAAAACCGATGATATCTCGATCACAGAAGCAACAGACAGCCTGGACCTGGAAGAGATCATCTCTGCCTTGGACAAAGAACACGATGCTTTCAAGAAGCGCCGCGAAGAACTCCTCGAGGAAATAACAACCCTCAAAGAATCTGTCGGGATCTATCAAATGACTGTCAACGAAGTCTCTGATCAAATTGATAGATGGGATGCTTTAAAAGACGCTTTGGACGAGGGGTTAACTGTATATGCCCCATTGGAGAAGATCCGCAAGCGCAAGCGAGGTAGTACACATAAGAAATCTCGAAACCGAAGCGACTTCGACGATGAGGATTATGGAGAGGACATTGATGAAGAAAGCATCTCAGTCTCCTCCTCGTCCTCGGACGATGACTCGTATTCAGAAGTAGTAGCCCCACGGCAGCCACTCACCGAGGAGGACATCAAGACTAGACTGGAAGAGCTGAAGGCCACCAAAAAACACGCGAGGCGAGAAAAGGGTGAACTCGACGTAAGGACCAAGGAGGTACGGAAAGAACTACTTGCAACAAAGTCGAAGATGGCGGGCGTACGAGCAGAAATGAGTGCCATTTGCATTGCCGGGCGCAACGATTATTCCAAAACTGCTATTCAGAATGATTTCGCAGCGGGCATTCGCGAACTGGACATGGAAAACGCGCAAGAGGAAGACGAGGAGAACTTTAATCCTGACGAGGACATTCGCGACTATGAAAAGGTAGCAAGGTCTCTCCCGGTATTCTGCGTAAGCAGCCGCGCTTATCAGAAGATGTGTGGGCGCCTCGAAAAGGATGACCAAGTACCTGGATTCGAGACTCCAGAGCAGACAGAGGTAAGTTGATGTACTTGCTCAGAGTCATCAACTCTAATCATGCCATAGATGCCACAACTGCAAGCGCATTGCAAGAAGCTCACCGAAGCTGGGAGGATTCAGACTTGCAAAACGTTCCTGTCAAGCCTTTGCCGATTACTGAATACCTTCTCTCTTTGGTCGTCAAACGATGGATCGGGATTAAAGATGACAAACGATGAGAAGCATAAGCAAATAATCTATTTACGAAAACGACTGGACGAGTTGGAGAAGGCGAGTGCGGAAGTTACCCATGAGTCTTTAAATTGCTGACTAGGCTTTTGAGCAGGGACTTGAAAAGGCGGTTGAGATCTGTGTGAACACTATGAAGAGAGAGATGTGTGAGCAAATCTTTGACAAGTACCCTGAGCTTATCAGGGAGGCCACCGATGCCGCCCCGGCTGTCACTCGTAGCTGGGGTGCACACAAGTCTGAGGGTGGTCTCGTCTATCCAACATACAAGGCCGTCGTTAGACGGGATGGTGTCTATCAATCAGCAACTTTCGGACTACAAGACTTTAACGCCCAATTGTAAGCCTAGTATCCTTGCATGTTTCTTATACAGTACATTGTGCCCTGCATGTTCTTCGCGCTAATTAGGAATCAGGATTGATCCAATAACCAAACGACTTGCAACTGGCTGGGAGCGTACATTCCAAAATCGACTGCCGAAGACCTTTCAAGTTTATACACAAGATTCGAGCAAGGTTCTTCATCATTTTCACAAGAGCATTGAGGAACGCGCTCAGCAGAATGGAGTCGGGCTCGCTAGTCTTTCTCTACTACAAAATCAAATCGTAACTTACGAGCAACAATTTGGCGCACTTAATACTTCCCTGGCCAGTCAAATGAATGAGCTTCAACGAGACGCAAATCGGGAGTTCACGCCGACAATAGTCGCCATCATGCACGAGGTATACGAGAGATGCGCTGACGAACGAGGTAAGTGCTTAACACAATCAAGGTAATGTTTGCTAATTAATCCTAGGTCAAGGTAGCTACATGCGCATGAAGGCGTACATGAATGAACACGTGGATCGGAAACAACATCACATGTTCACTGCGGCTACTCAAACAGTGCACAGCCGTCTCAATCAGATGTGCAGAGCGCTCGAAGACAAGATGTCGGAAGAAAGCGATCAAGTCTTTACTGGCATGCAGAGGGACTACATGCAAGCACTGGGTGGTGTAGTGTCAAACAAGGCAGAGCAGTTGCCCAAAGAAGAGAGGAGCATCAGAAGTAACATCAGATCTCTATTATTGACCGTCGATGAGCAATTCAGATCGATTGCCAGTGGGCAGATGGAAGAAGAAGCCGTCGATGAGGTTATCAAAGAGAACGTATCTGACGAGGTTGAAAATGCTATCGTTGATGACGTAGACGAGGGATCGATCCAGTACGACCATCCTGCTACCACAATGTCGCCCACCAAGCATGACTCCGGAACCGGAAACACATTTCCCGCAAAGTCTTTCGACTCTGACGGTGGAATGCGGTACCCAAAGGAACCTGAAAGCACTATCTCTAATTCATACAACGACAACGAGGAAGAAGAGAACGAAGTAACCGAAGACGACGACGAAGAAGTCGAGCAGGGCGTGCAGAATGGAAACGGAGGTGGCGAAGACGAAGACGAAGACGAAGACGATAATACTCCCCACGACGATGACGATGACAACATGGACGAGGAGTTGTAAACGGCAAACTGAACATTCGCAGACACGACGCCCTTTCTGACATTCAACCACATTACCATTGATAGCAACATGACCAAGATTCTTGGAGTTCTGGTGTCATAGGTGGCAGACGCTGTCTTCTTCATTTGTAAAGGATTTATGGGTGGTTTCTCCGAAAGGCTCTGAGGATTGGAATCGGGCGCTTTGGCTGGCGTATACCTCAGGGCGACATTTTGATTTTGCTCATTTCTTCCTCGGTCGTTTCCTTGACCTTGCGACTCCGTTTGCACTGACCATTTCTGCTTCTTTTCTATTCACTATCTCGCATGTGGGCAAGCGCGATGGAATGGCGACAATGTCGTTCACGAAGGAAGGGTAATAATGTACAATTTGGTCGATCCTTTTGGCCTGTTAATGACATGCATTTGGAGTCCTTGTACCGTATGTGAAAACGTGGAACAAGGTGAATTTCTTCTGTCTATGCTGCTAAGCAAACACCATGTTTTATGTGGCAAACGTGTTGCACCGGTGTACACTCGCGCCACAGTGCTACCTAGACATTTCTCTCCAACGCATCAGTTCAAGTGCCAATGCAAAGTGGACCTACATATCCATGTGTCCCTGAAGCCTATGCCGACCTATGGTGATATCCTATATAGAACGCCGACCCAATATAAATGCAGATATGCTGAAATGAAGCAAAAGGTGCAAAAACGGAGTAAGAAGCTTGTTGTAAGGTGCCATCTTAGTCGTCCCACTCTTCGTCTAGATTGTCTATGAGGCGGTCCTCGTCGTCGTTTCGTCGGCCACGCCGACCATTATTGTCGTGACCGAGGGAGACGCGGCTGTAGCCTCGGCGGGAGGGAAGAAAGCGCGCGCACGAGGAGGTGATAATTATGAACATGTCCTGTGGCTTGTTAGTCTTTCATGTGGTAGAGTTGGGGGTGAATCGTCGGGGGATCTTACCCAGAGGAAGCCCCAGATTCCTGCCCAAAGCGCGTAATTGGGCAGCTGTCTCCACCCGCGCTGGTGCATGACGTTCCGCTGGTACATCCAGCCACCAGCAAGATAGACCAAGATGGCAATCAGAATAATAACTCCAAACACGCCTCCAGGGCCCAGCGCTTGTACCTCGGCCTCTAGACCACCGCACGCGTATGGGGATCGCCCCTCGAAGATGTACACGCAGTCGTCCACCGAGGCGACGAAGGATATCGAGGTCTTGGCTACGGGCTGGGTGTTTTCGCAGAGCAAGGAGATGATTGTTGTTTTGCGCCGCGGGGTATCTTTCTCTTTCTTGGGGCGGTCTTGGTCGTCGTCGTCGTCCGAGGAGGCGAGGCGCTTGGAATGCGGTTTGCTGGGGCAGAGGGAGCCGCCGGTGTAGTTTAGGACGAGTTTGCGACCGCGGAAGACAGGTTCGTAGGATTCGAGGCTGTGGGTGGGGGGAGGAAGGTCAATTTCAGGCTCCCAACATTGCGAATGCGAATATGGGCGCGCGGCGAGCTGACGGATTGATTGACGGGAGGGTAGTGGATAGTGGATAGTGGATAGTGGACTCACCCCATAGCAAACTGCTTGTCCCCTATCTCATAGTATGCGCTCACATTCTTCCACAGCTTCTTGTCCAGGTCCTGCACATTGGTCAAGTCCTCGACCACGGGACCACAAAAGTTGATTGTGAAGTTGGCTCCATAGTCCCATCCTCGGGCGTGCCAGCTCTCTATCTCATCCTCCTTCCTCGACTGCTTGTCGTCCTTGTCTTTGGGCTTCTTGTGTATAGGGTTGAGGTCAAAGTAGCGCTCGGTGGTAGGGGACCGCGCCGTGCATGGTTTCAGCGGTTTGCTGTTCTTGGGGGAATCGGCGGCACCGGAGAAGTCGGCGGTAGAGAGAAGGAACAGCAGAGCGGACCAGAGCGTCAGCTTCATGATGAGCTTCAAGGAGAGGTGTGGACAAGGGCAACGCAGTTGAGAGAATCGTGTCTGTGGGTAGTATTTGTTTGTGGTTGCGGTTGCAGTTACGGTTCGGCGACGTAGACGTTTGGTCGGAACTTGGGCCTCAGTTGTTGTTGTTGCACTTTGTGGTCCAATCAGCTGCAGGGCTTGGCGGACGAATGATGTGCGCGTCATCTTTGGTGGTGAAGACTGATGACTAATGAAGTATTAATTACAAGGGTATGTAATCATGTACTGTAACAGTGTAACTTTGAGTACATACTATGTTATGTGAGTAATTATGTAATCAATCACTTGGTTCGCTCTCTCGGGAGTCTTTCAAGCCGGTCACTGTGCGCATCGAACGATTCTCGTTTTCTTTCCCTTTCACAATTATTGTCTGGTGCTACCTATCTATAAAGAGCTCTCGTCTCTCCATCCCTTTTCCACTTTCCACTAATTACTTACTCCGTTGTTTTTCTCGGCCTGGCGTGCAATGCGGCTGGCTGACAAGTGACGACACGACATATCAAGGCCCCTTTTTCATCACCCACCACCACCATCATCATCATCGATAGAGAGAGACTTGACATCTAGTATCAGACACCAGATCATCGCCATATCGTCTGGACCATGCCGCCGAAACGCAAGCTATCTCAGCCTCCTACCCCGGCTGCCGAGGGCTTCCACGGCTACGAATTTCTCGGCCCGTAAGTATATATACTCCGTCAACTGTGTAGTCTTCTTGTTCACATCGACTAACGAGTCCCTTTTTTTCTTCTTTCCTTTTCAGTCCCGGGGCTCTGATGATTGCCGTCTTTCTACCTCTAGTCTGCTATGCCTTTGCCTTTTTCTGCAACGACATTTCTGGCTGTCCCGCGCCTTCTCTGCTCCATCCTACCACTTTCGACTTGGATCAGTTCAAAAAGGAGATTGGCTGGAATGGCTTCTCTGGTCTGATCAACACCAAAGCTGCTCTTGGCACGCTTGGTTACTACTTTCTCAGTCTGGCCCTGCATGCTCTTCTCCCGGCAGAAACCTCGATAGGTACTGAGCTCAAAACGGGCGGAAAGCTCAAGTATCGCTTCAATGGTACGTCTCATGTCACGTGTGTGTGTTTTCAACGAGCATGTACCATGTTAACCATGACCTAGCTTTCAGCTCCGCCATCTTCATCATAGTCATTCTGGCCGCTGGAACCGCTGTCCAAGGCGCCGATTTCGCAGTCTGGACTTTTCTTTCCGAAAACTACATTGGACTGCTCACCACCAACATCTTAATCTCCTACGGTCTGGCCTTCTACGTTTATGTTGCTTCCTTCACCGTGAAGCACCCCAAGGACCCCAACATGCGCGCCCTGGCTCCCGGAGGTACCAGCGGGAACATGCTCTACGACTGGTTCATTGGCCGCGAACTCAATCCTCGTGTCACCTTCCCAATCTTTGGCGAGGTCGACATCAAGTGCTTCATGGAGCTGCGTCCCGGTATGCTTGGATGGGTCATCTTAGATCTCGCCTTCATCATGCAGCAATATCGCAATTTCGGAAAGGTCACCGATTCCATTCTGCTCATTACCATCGCCCAGTCAGTGTACACCTTTGATTCCTTGTACATGGAGCCTGCAATCCTGACCACCATCGACATCATTGCCGATGGCTTTGGTTTCATGTTGTCCTTTGGTGATCTCGTCTGGGTCCCCTTTACGTACAGCATCCAGGCCCGGTATCTCGCCACCTACCCCGTGCAGCTCGGTTGGACCGGCTTGGCCGCCGTCTTCGCCGTCCAGGCAACTGGCTACTATGTCTTCCGTTCCGTCAATAACGAGAAGAACCGCTTCCGCACAGACCCCAACGACCCACGCGTCGCGCATCTGAAATACATCGAGACGGCCGCTGGCTCGCGCCTTCTCATTACCGGCTGGTGGGGAACTGCCCGCCACATCAACTATCTCGGCGACTGGTTCATGAGCTGGTCCTATGTCCTCCCCACCGCTCTCGCAGGCTACAGCGTTCGCAACACGGTCACACACCCCGTCTCTGCAGCCCAGACCGACGCCATTTTCTTCCAGAATAGCTATGGCAAGTACGTCGTTCCTGGAGAAGCCAAGGGCTGGGGTATGATCTTCACGTACTTCTTCATGCTCTACTTTGCCATCTTGCTCGTGCACCGCGAGCGTAGAGATGAAGAAAAGTGCAAGAGGAAGTATGGCAAGGACTGGGATAGGTATGTTGAGCTGGTACCGTACAGGATAATACCGTATGTGTACTAGACTCTTCATTCCAGGAGAAAAGAAATCCAAGGTTGTATGATACTGGATTGATGCAATGCTATCGCTTTGACCGATTGAAGACATGCATTTATTTGTACAACATGGTACAGATAACATGTAACCGCGAGGTTCGGTCCAAGACGTGCATCTAGGGTTGGAGTTTGGAAGGTTGGGAATGGTGTGTGGTGGACAACACGCTATCGCCGAGGCGATTGAAGACGTGCGTTCAAAAAGTGATGCTTGACAGCTTGTACCTTGTAGAGACACAGAAAATATTAGGGTGCCTTGCTACCGCGCTCAGAAAGGGGCGTGGTCGAAGACATGCATCTAACAAAGTTCGAGTGTCCATATATCTGATTGCTTGAGTGCCTTCACGTGATTGAGATTTGAACTTGTCTCTGTAGAATGCTGAAACAACGGCAGGTTTGTTTCACACATGAACGATAAAGAAGAGCATGATGTGAAGAAAACTCAAAGGCATGGAATTGGTATTGAAGTGATAGTATTTTTAAGAGAGACACAGATGCCATCCAGAATACTGTATCCCAGTTACACAAGCTATGAAAGAAAAGTCAACATCCAGCGCTGAGAAGTACATTGACTACTCGAAAGCAGAACAAAGGTAGTAGTAGATGTAGAAAGTCGAGAAGAAGAAAAATTCAAGCAAAGCAAGTCATTGCCGTCTAAGAAGCTAAAAAGCTCCTTCAACACAGCAACGCCTCCTCCGCAATCTCTCCACTCATCCTCAACCTCAACCTCGCCCTCGCCCTCGCAATCTTTTCCACCAAGTACTCAATCTCAATTCGCTCCTCGTCCTCATGTTCCAAACAAGCAAACACAAGGCTTTTGAGCGCCCAACTATACCCAGGTGTCATGTACACTTCATTCATCATACTGTCAGGATCCAATCTATAGCAGCTCAGAATGCAGCACGCCATGACGAGGCCAATCTGGTGCACGTCATTCTTCCTACTCCATGAGTGATGGGAAACACATTCCGAGCAGCCGTACATTATGTCTTCACGGGTAGTGCTGATGCCGAAGTCGCAGAGAACGATGCGCGGATAAGGCGTTTTGATGTTGATGATCTGTGAGGAGTCGAGCAAGACGTTGGACGGCTCGAGGTCACAGTGGTACACGGTATCCCAGGGGATAGGGCCATCGTCCTGCTCCATGGGATTAGATGAAGACGCAGATGAAGACGCAGGACCGTACTGACAGTACTGCACCGCTTCAGCAAGCCCAGCAATGAGATGCCACAGGAATGCCTCGGGGAAAGCTTCGTTCGCCTCCATATACCGAGCAATGAGGTCCTCCAACGATCCCGAGTCGCAGTATTCAAGATAAACACTCGCACTGGGCTCTACCACTATATCCTCACTTCCGGGACGGGAACCGTCGTCGATTTTGAAGGCTAGCATGTGTGAGATGTTGCCTGTGGGATGGTTGCGTAATTGGCTCAGTATCTCGATCTCGCGTTGCGCAGACCCACGCGCAATATCAACGGGGTTCAGGCGCTTTTCTATGCATAGGGCACCTGTAGAGATTTGGCGGACGAGAGAGATGCCGGCATTGTTGGCGCCTACGTTTTCTGCGCTGCTCAGGTGACGGATAAGCTCGAAGTCTTGCTCGATATTCATCTTGGTTGGCTGAGTTGCGGATCTCTTGTCCATTTAGTTGAGGCTTACCACTTCGATCTTGTAAGTTGAGGTTTTGATAGGGGTTCGAGTCAAGTAGAGTTGATGGAAAGATATGTATTGAGGTGTGTTGTTTAGCGGTTTTGGTTATTTAATTCTGGCTATACAGCAGGTCCCATGCACAGTCATAGCAGGTTTATGTATGTCTTCCTTCGTCCCGTGATAGCTCATGCATCGTCCATCTCATTTAAGACCTGCATTTTATCTTCACAATGCGTCCAGAACTGGTACCCAGGAGCTTGACACACATCGTAAAGAATGTTGTGATCAGAACACCACTTAGACATGATGTAATGCTATTGCGAACGTTGTCCCAAGTAGATACAATGTTCAATTAACATTGTGAAGCTTCTGAAATGCAACTCCATCTATATATCATGAGATTTCCAATGTCCATTTGATGCTCGGCCTCCTAAACTGAAACAGAATTTGCACGACAGGTATAGCATACCAACCAAGAAGAGCATCCGGACAGCTTCTGTCAAAATTGTAGCAATGCAAGAGGCCGACGAGTCGAGTAAATCTGAGCAGATCTCAATGAATGTTCCTTCTGCTGCGAAATCAAATCATATGCTGGAGACCGACGACAACGATTACATGACAAACGATTCCGATTGGGAAAATGACCATGATAACTTCGAGGAGCCTGACTACGAGAACCTGCCAGAGTCCCCGGAAGATCCGCCAGGCTACCCGGGACTCACACATGCCGTTAGAAAGTTTAAAGATCCCACAGAATCAACTATCATCTACATCAAGGAGTGTTTGAATCGTGCGTATACGGCGAAGCGTGTTCGGAGCAAGTTCGATACAGGCAAAGTAGTTGATGGTCGCTGGGAGATTGTGCGCAATCTCGCATCTTCCCAGGAGATCAGTCATGGGTCGATGAACGGAGGCATCAATCTCGTCAAGGACCTGAACAATGGAGGAGCGCTCGCCATCCAGAAGCTTCTGCCTCCCAAGTGGATGAAACAATGTGATAGTGGAGTGGCAAAACTTGAGGTCGGCATCCTCGGCCGACTCAATCATCCTAACATCGTTGCGTTAAAGGGCTTTAATCTTCCCGAACACCTTCACGACGTTCCGTACATGTGTATGGAGTATTGTGACCGTGGAACGCTGCAACATCTACTCAGCTTCCACAACAACGAAGATCTCGGTATCCCCGAGGCCTTCGTCTGGCACGTCCTCGAAAGCTTGACGTCGGCGATTCTTCAGTGCCACCAAGGGCCGAAGAAGTCGACCGAAGAACCCTGGGATCCCATTTTCCACCGAGACATTATCCTCGCCAACGTTTTCATGACATCAACTCGAGGTGAGAATGCCTATCCTGTCATCAAACTGGGAGACTTCGGCTGCTCCATCCCGCAATCTGACATGACTTCAGGCTCTGTCCTTGAGAAAGATCTTCCACCAGAAGATGGCTCCTGGATCGCCCCTGAAGGCCCCGTCCCCACTAAGCCAGCCGACATTTTCCAAATCGGCCTCATTGCCTACTGTCTGCTGACCGGAGTCGAAGAACCGTACTACCGCAATTACGGCATTGGGCGTAGCATGATCTGGTATTTCCACGAAGAGACACGGTGGTCAAATATGTACTCGAAGGAGTTGTTGAAGATCATTGTGCAGTGTGTGGTGAAAATCCCGGATAAGCGACCGAGTGCAGCAGAGCTGCTGGACATGATTAGAAAGGCAAAGGAGTACTTGGTAGGGAGTGAGAGTGTGGCGTTCGTGGAGCTGCCGGACTACATGGTGAAGCCTACCAAGCGCTGGCGGATTGAGTGAGACTGAAATTGAGAGGAAGGGGGAGGCCTCACAAATTGAGTTTGAATTTGATCTTACTATTGAATATTGTTTTTTTTTTCAAATAAAAGACCGCCACCGTTGAGATCGTTTCGCCATGGGCTAATGAGTGAATCGAGTCTGCAGACTAAGTTGTTGACTTTGATAATTTCGAAATCTCTCCATTACACCCGCCTGAATGACCAGGCCTCGCCGATGCGATGGAGAAGTACGACGGCCTTAACAGTCACGATGTGGGATGGTGTACGGCTCATGTCAAGTGGCAAACGGATTTACATAACACCGCTTCATGCACCGCAGATAAATTCGACGTTGGCCAAGTCTTTAACAGTCGATGGGCTACCATCAGCAATATCTCAAGCGAAGTCTCGCATGGCAGATACAATGGAGAAAGAAACCTGATCCAGGACCTTATGCACAACAAGATCTGAATCCAGAAGATCTTGAGCCTGAAGTGCTACCATTCAAATCGTGGGATTGCGAAACGTGAGGTCGCCATCTTGCGTCAAATGCAACGCAACGCTAACATCGTGCAGTTGGTCGGTGACGGCATCCCTGAGCACCGCGATGACATGCCTTCAATTTTCATGGAGTGTGGCAATGAGAGAACTGTTTCTCCGCTCATTCAAAACTACGACGAACAAGACTTGAGACTTCCTGAGCGTTTCTTATGGCATCTTTTTGAGGGACTTGTTTCGGCGGCTGCTTGTTGTCACAAGGTTGTAGCGACTTCAAAATCAGATCCAAAAGATGTAGACCTAAGTTGGAACATAGCCATTCACCGAGACATCGCTCCGACCAATACCTTTCTCATGGAGTCTCTGGGATGGACCCATCCTGGGGTTGAACTCGTGGACTTTGGATACGCTATCATTAAATTGAAGTGGAACACATTACAAAACCCTCCTAGTTCAAGATTAACATCACATTGCCCCTGAAGGCTTAGTTATTACGACAGCTGCAGACATGTTTCAGGTTGGCTCGGCCATGTACTCTGTTTTTCATTGCGTGCAAAATTGAAAACCCTGGGCTTTTCGGCACTTATAAAGATACAGGGTCGGAGGAAAAGACCCAAGACAAAACGCCGGTCTTTATGTATGAGAATGTATGAGATAGGCGACAGACCAAACTGTAGTTCACTTACGATGATGTTTTCTATTCCAAGTGCTCTTTCTGTGATAGGAAGTAAAACTATGACCCCAAGGAGGTACTAATTTGACCACATCAAAGCTCCATCGTGTGACCGTATATCGATGTAACGTTATGTACCATTTCTATGAAGGGGTTGGTTCAGAGTCTACATTATACTCAGAGGGGCTCAGGAATCTGATCCCGTAGTGCGTGTAGAAGGACCCTGAGCTTCGCCCATATGCTCCAAAGTTGTGGAAGGGAATCAACGCGCAAGTAATCCTTCACCTAAGCATGGACGGTTTGAGTTTGGTCCCTCTTTTGTCATTCTCAAGCATTTCCTTCTATTCCGATGTCTCCTCGAACCTGTTTGGAATACTTGACACGAGTGTCGAGTTCATAAGAATTTCTCGCCGGCAAGAACTCTCCTGACAAAGAGAATGTGAAACAACAACTTGTACATGTGCTTTGACTTGGGAAATGCCTATAGAGTATATACAGACGTTTAAATATGTGATGAATCGAAACAAGTGCAAAGTCCAGACTCGTTGCCGTAACACCATTCTGAATCTAACCACATCCGGCTAGCCTTGTGTAACAACATCATCCCCACTACACCTCGAATTCATATCAAGTGCCATCCCGCCTTCTGATCTCACACGAACCCTGAGTCTTGATTTTTCACAAAGCTTGCGCCTCGTGACATATTCATCCAAATGACGGGCAATCTTCCTGTTTTGATTATCGGCGGGCGGCATCGTCGGCCTAACTCTCGCCCAATCCCTCCAAAAGAGGGTAATCCCATACCTTCTTTTCAAACGCGATTCATCTTCAGCCTCGATCCAAAACGGATGGGCACCTACCATTCAACAGGCATTGCCAGTCTTGAGACATGCCCTTCCTGTACATACATTCGAGCGCTTGCCTTCTCTCCAAGTCGATCCCCAAATCACGATGACAGGCGTAGGACGATTCCCCTTCCTTAATCTAACGACTACGAAGCCAAAATACATCATCCTGCCTTCGACACGCTTGCAGATTCATCGTCGGAAGTTGAGAGCCCCTATTGTTTGAGGATATTGCAATTCGGTGGAACAAGAATCTGCAATCTGTCACGCGAAGAAATGGAGTGGTTATTACTCACTTCGAGCATAGCTGCCCAGAGTGACTTGATTTATGCCAAGATATTCATAACTGAGCATAAAAGGCATGATGTGCGCACAAACCATTGATTCTTGAAAGCAATAAAATACAACCTCACATCTAGCCAGGAATATGAAAGAAATGTTTGCAATAAAAACGAAAGATGAGTCGCAGGAACCAACCACGTTCAAGAAAGTCTGGGCACTTGGAAACTTCCAGAAATGGCCGAGCAATGATTTTCATTTAAGTGTCGAGGTCACTCATTAACTTCCGAAGCGTTCTCAGGCTAGACAAGCTTCTTACCCAACCCACCGGGACTCCAGGTCCATTTACAGTACACTGACGAACGTTAGTATGCGGTTCAATGCTACAAAGAGTTTGATAAGCGAAAGAATCACCACTCACTCTTCGTGTTGGAAGCGAAGGTCAGACCACAATTGTTCGTGAATGATTGCGGCCCCAATTGATAGCAATCATACGCAAAATCCATATCTGGACCAAGCAATTGTCCATACCACTTCCCTTCAGTCGTATCCACAAGACAGTCTGGACTTCCCGGAGTCCACAGAGCGTTTCCCAAAGGAGTGTCGAAATAGTTGTCCAGAGTAGTAGAGAGCTCGCATTCCGACTCCCATTTGCCGCCAGCGTCATCATAGGAGCCATACTTGCCCTCGGGACCCCAGTGGAAGTAGTATTCATCTTGACAGCTCGTAGGAGATATACAGACATTAGCGGAAGAGAGATACCCGCAAGTGTCTTAGGGTAGCAGCTCGCGACGGCTTTATGTTGTTCTCTTGATGGCTTTGCTGGCGAGAGCTCCGGGTGTGAGGGGGGTGCTGAGGACGAAGGTGCCGAGAAGTAGGCTTGAGAGAAGAGTGATGCCGACCATCATTACTAATGGATGAAGATGAGCCGTTAAAGAACTCAATAGAGGTAGTTTTGGAAGGAACGAAGATTCAAATAGGTGTTAAATCAATAGAAGACTGTCTTAATAAGCTTGGCATTTACCGTAAATTGATCAACCCTTTATACGTTCTCACTCATGTTACGTCACTGGTGCTGTGAACTGAGAAGCGGCTCCTTCTCAACGGAGACAGGGGTCGATGTTAAGGTTACGACGTTGGCCCAGGTTTGTTTGACAGTCTATGCCACAATGTGATGGTTGGTGTTCCTCTCAGCTGATCTCGCTTTGCGGAGTAGAAGGCTAGGTGATCTTCTACATGAGTGGCTGTGCCTGACTTGGCGCACTTGATATAAGTAAACGCTTTACTAGAATTCAGCCAACTGATGCAGACCTGAAGAATTTCCCAGTGTCATGCACTCATAGTGGGAAAGCATGGCTTTTTGAGAAAGGTAAAGAATCCATCCAGAACGCGCATGTATTTCCCGTCGACCGTCAATCTTCATTTTGGCATACCTGTAATGAAATGAGACTGTCGTTGTCGCCAGCATTTCGGCATTATCCAGTTGGCCCTGATTGCCTTTCTGCGGCGCGTAGTGTCTGATGTAGTGTGCTAATTGCTCTGAAGCAATTTTCGTCTAGTTCCGAGCGTCCTTCGGCCCCAGGACTAAATTCTGCCGCTTTGGTCCGGAATCCGAGAACTCTTCCTCGACTCCGACTTGGATGTCTGAAGAATTATAATCTTCATCTGGGACGTAAAGTGTGGTGGCATTCGCCATCGCTCACCTAGAGACTGGGTAGAGCGCGAAAAGGCAATAACGAGATGAAAGACAGGGTTACCTGCAGCAGAGAGATGAGAGATGGATTCGTGGTGAGTGTCACAGTGTATAGTTGAAGGAGAGGGAGCGTCAAATGAGGTTGCGTGAGTGCGAGGTGAAACGGAATTGTGGTGAGGTAGAAAAGAAAAAAAGAAACGAAAAGAAAAGAAGAAAGGCGGTCGAGCCAAGGTTGTGATGCTCCCCCCCATCCATGGGCGCGAAAGAGGCAGGCACGCGCAAAAAGTAGCCGAGGCCTTTCAGTATCGGGCTACATACCCTCATTGGCTTTTGAGATAAGACGATAATTAGGTAAATGGAAAACTCGGCTCAGAATTTCGACGTATAATTTAATCATGTTATATTACAATTAAATATTTTGTTGAAAACACCAGCTGGACATTGATTGACGCAGGGTAAGTGAAAGCACGTGAGGAAAGGTTATTTTGCATTTTGGGGGCACTGGAGTGCACTTGAGCCCTCCTAACGTACTCGCTGGAAGCAGGAGCAGGCAGAGGCATCGGTATGGAAGCATAGTCGCACACTTGTAGCACAATGCCCACACGTAATTGGATCAAAGGCATCAAAATTTGACATGCAGACGTGAATGAGAATGGGAGAATGGTTGAATGGTTCCAATATTCCAATATTTGTTGTTGTTGCGGCGCAACCGAAAAACAATTGTAGAGCCGGGTTCTACCGAGGTACGCCAAGCCGCTAGGGACACAGATTTACGCTCGGCCTGGCTTATAACCTCTGAAGCCCCATCATCTCTCCATCTCCATCACATCCTCCCATTCAATTTCGCCCTCTTTGACGAAAAGTGGCGTAGCCATCCTCTCTCCTCTCCAGTCCAGTCAAGTCGAGTAGATCTCGCTTCTTCACAAGATGTCCCAACAAGACAAATCCTTCATGGGGATGCCGGTAAGTTTTTTCGCAACGCAATCTGTCCCGAAAGCACTGTAAACAGCCACCGGTCATCATGGCCAACAACCCCGAACCTATCTCAATCAGTTCAAGCATTACTTTGCGAGCGATGCGACGATGCTGCGAGATGGGATTGGGCTGGTTGATGATGGAGAACGTTGGTTGGCAGTTCTTCAGCTGCCCGACGTTGTGTGCGGCAATTATCGCAATCCATGCTAACGTGTGTGCAGGGCTTCGTGGTCGATTTTTTGAGTACGTCTCTGTCTCCCAAAGCAAATTCCATCGGGGTTCGAATGCAATTGGCCCTGATGTCCATCTCCACGTTTTCAACGCGTTTTCCGAGCGAGACACAGCTACTGACGCTTATCTATAGTGGGTGGTATCTCCGCCGCCGTATCAAAGACCGCCGCCGCACCCATCGAGCGTGTCAAGCTCCTCATCCAGAATCAGGTACGTGTACATCTCTGAGTTAGAAAGTCCGCATGCGACAGCCTCGCTGACAACACATGCCCACAAACAGGATGAGATGCTCAAGTCTGGCCGTCTTTCGCACAAGTACAACGGCATCGCGGACTGCTTCGGCCGCACTACAAAGGCTGAGGGTGTCCTTTCCCTCTGGAGAGGTAACACTGCCAACGTCATCCGTTACTTCCCCACCCAGGCCCTCAACTTCGCGTTCCGTGACACCTACAAGTCCATGTTCGCCTACAAGAAGGAACGTGATGGTTACGCCAAGTGGATGGCCGGTAACTTGGCCTCCGGAGGTGTAAGTTCTTTCAACACCCTCGACGCAAGTAATCGACTGACATGTACAGGCTGCCGGTGCCACTTCCCTCCTCTTCGTTTACTCCCTGGACTATGCCCGTACCCGTCTCGCCAATGACGCCAAGTCCGCCAAGGGTGGAGGTGAACGTCAGTTCAACGGACTCGTAGATGTCTACAAGAAGACCCTCGCTTCCGACGGCATTGCTGGTCTCTACCGTGGATTCATGCCCTCCGTTCTTGGCATAGTCGTCTACCGTGGTCTGTACTTCGGCATGTACGACTCCCTCAAGCCTGTTATCCTCACCGGAAACCTTGAGGGTAACTTCCTCGCCTCTTTCTTGCTCGGATGGACCGTCACCACTGGTGCTGGTATTGCTTCTTACCCTCTCGATACCATCCGTCGTCGTATGATGATGACTTCCGGAGAGGTGAGTTATCCTGTCAATTTTCGGTATTCAGTCCCATACTAATCTATCTCCAGGCCGTCAAGTACTCTTCTTCCCTGGATGCCGGTCGCAAGATCATCGCCGCTGAGGGTGTCAAGTCTCTCTTCAAGGGTGCCGGTGCCAACATCCTCCGTGGTGTTGCCGGTGCTGGTGTGCTCTCCATCTACGACCAGGCCCAACTCATCATGTTCGGCAAGAAGTTCAAGGGTGGATCTGGTTAAGCGTCTCATCTACTCTCGAATACCCATACCGGACCGATGTGGTGGAAGCAGATAATCGTGACATAAGGGGACGAGGGGCGCGGTGGCGGTGGTGGTAGACTGCATAGAGCAATAACAGTCAACGAAAAGCATGATGGCGGTGGTAACACACCTTGTACTTTACTTGCCGACAACTCTTTTTCCCCCTCACAGCACCCTGTATTACACAACGTCATCCTCGGCTTGCATTGCTTACTCGATTTACCTTTTCCTAAGAGTTTCGGTTGTTTTGGTGAACCAGGTGGGAAATAGTGGTCAATAGAAATTCTGCGGGTTCTCTGATGATTCATTTACTGCTACGCATATATATGACCTGGTGAAACCTGATTCCAAGCATGGATTGCCCACGCCTACCGAACCATGACTAGACAGTGTGCTGCTTCCGCCTTGAGCTATATATAGCAAATCCCGTTAACGTCGATTCCCATGATTTTTTTCATCTTACCCGGTGACGTTCCACACTACTTATTCTTGACGGCCCTCCATGCCGCTTCCTCACCCTTCTTCAATGCTTCACCCGCCTTGTTCAACAATCCCCATGCTGTACCAGCGACTATACCATCCTGCGCACTATCCGGATGTCCTCCACTCGTATTCGCTGCATATGGGCTATTGTCTGGACCCTGCGTGTACCCCGGTGGATGCTCCAAGCTTCTCCTCTCCGCTGTCGGCACAGCTCCACCCGCATCCTCGTTCTGATACTGCGACGTCGCAAGCCCATAATTTAACGTCGTAGGACCTGGCTTCGATGCCGATGTAGCCGTCATCGTGGACCGGCCAGCTAACTGTGTATCAGAAGGCGGGGGGATCGTGTATGGTGCTGGTGGTCCACCTAGACGAGTCTCGGTCGTTGTGTATGTTGCCGTGTAGCCTGGCTCGGGCGCTGCTGGAGAGGAGGACGAGGGTGCTTGAGCGGTACCAGTGGGTGCTAGAGGACGGGCGCCAGGCTGGGGTGGTGGTGGGTTGGAATTGGAGTAGGCGCCCGCGGTTGTGGTTGCAGGAACGGATGCGGGCGTTGTGCGTGTTGGGGGTGGGTTCGAGGCGTCGTCTGAAGAGGAGGTTTTCGGAGTAATGCCATCGAGGAGGGGGGCGATTGGAGCATTTTTGTAGATGGGGATTGGTGGCATGGTTGTAGTCGTGGTCTTTGTTGTAAGTTCCAGAGCGGTTTTATGTATGAAGCTCGAGACTTTGGGGGTGGTTTGTGTGAAGTTTAGCTTTCAAGAGGCTTAAGGCAAGCTGTATTGAAAGATTGTGAGAGGCCAAGTAAGTACATAAGATTAGAGAGAGGGAGGGAGGGAGAGAGAGAGAGAGAGAGAGAGAGAGAGGGTTAGGGTTAGTGAGAGAAAGAGAGAGAGAGAGCTTGACCAGAGTTGTAACGTGTTTTTTTTTTGCTCGGAACAAACGATGCGACAACTTGCCAAAGCATTGTTTGAGGCAACAGCAGCTTGTGGATTTGAAGCGATGACGTCACATCACGTGTGTGGTACCCCATACCCACCATCCACCATTCACTCACCGTGCTTGACACTCAAGTGCTCTCTCAACCTGGAGTCGCGTCTTACCGATATCGACATGATGAATCGACAGCCAAATGTATGGATGAATGAAATGTATTTCCAACTTGTTGATGCGTATGGTACTCGGCCTTTTATATTAACATCTACACAGCTGTTACTTGTCACGCCACATCCTCGTGTCACCCACCTCTCAGGCCACCATGACCTGCTTTCGGAAATACCCGACTTCGAAGTTTTCCTTCACGCGTGAGAAATGCAGTTTCAAGTCTATGAAAAGCGTTTCTACGTATACACAGGCGTTGGTGAAGTTTGGACCTGAAATATTACACAGGCTGTTGTTGACATTCTCAGGAACGCGAACAGTGAGTGCAGGGTGGAGAAGTGTCAACGACTATGCATTACATGTATGTACGTCTATCCTTGCTCGTTCGATCAACACTGCAATTGAGGCCTTTCTTCTTCTTACTCTTCTATCCTACTCACAATCTTCCATCCAACCACCTCAACTCCATCGCATCTTCAAAGGCACGGAGCCAAATATTCCATCGAATCCCCGTATTCCCCGTCTCCAGGCCTGGACAACCGTTGTATCCAAGGTGCGCATCTTCGCCCGCAATTGATGGTCGCATTGCATCAACGGGGGAAAATATGAGGAAGTGTAGATCCTCCTCAATATCGCGCATATTGGTATAGTGCGTTCACGGCGCATATTCTTCCGACGGACTCGGGAGGTAACATGGAAGCCAGACGACGACGACTGCTTCCTGGATCCGCATTCGGATACGAGCCGATGCCACCTCCTTTCATCTTACGAACCCACGTTTTGTTTGTTTCGATGTTTCCGCTCCCTATGATTTTCAACCATGGATCGTTGACGCGTTTTCATTGCTCCTCATCAAGCCTCGTTAGGCATAGTTGTTTCAAACATATATTAGAGCCAAGAGAATGCCAAGAGAACCACTCCGGCCCTTCGATTTTGTTTGTGTGCCTGTCGTAACCTCTAAGCCCTATGGCGTTTCTTTTCAACGGTGTTTCGCGCCCATGGCCTATTTTGGAGACAAGCTATTGGTGTAAAATCTCCCTGATGCTAACATCGGGGTTTAAGACGACATCTGATTGACAGACGTCCATGTCATGTCCAAACGATTATGGATGGTGGAGATTACACAGTAGGTACAATGGTGCTCCACTATGTATTATGGAAGAACATGAACGTCCATATCGAACTTATATTTAAGGACACCACACCTCGCCCAGATATTGACTTCTTCATCAGCTCGGTCTGCTTCCATCCTGTATAAAGCCTTATCACCAATTCACACCTTCACTTCAGTCTTCTCAACTTCACCAAACTCCTAACTTATTGTCTTGTCCAAAATCCTCTTCGTCACCTTACCACCATCAACATGAAGTTCTCCTCTTTCCTTCCCCTCGGCCTGTCCGCCCTTACTCTGGCAGCACCCACCCCAACTATCGAGGAGAAGCGCGGAACACTCGCAAAGCGTGCCGCTGCTTTGACCGATATCGCCACCGTTGGATACGCCACACAGAACGGAGGGACCACGGGTGGAAAGGGTGGAACCACCACCACCGTCTCCTCCTTTGCCCAGTTCACTGCGGCTGTCGAAGGCGACGAGAAGAAGATTGTCGTCGTTTCCGGTCCCATTGCTTCAACTGGCAATGTCAAGATCGGCTCCAACACCTCCGTCATCGGAAAGAGCTCAGCCGCAAAGCTCTCTGGCTTCACCCTTACCGTCAAGGGCGTTAGCAACGTTATCATCCGTAACTTGGCCATCTCCAAGGTTATTGGTGGAGACGCTGTTGCCATCCAAAAGGCATCAAACGTGTGGATCGATCACCTTGACCTGAGCTCCGATCGCGACCATGACAAGGACTACTACGATGGTCTCCTCGATGTTACCCACGCTGCCGACTACGTCACAATCACCAACACCTACCTGCACGACCACTGGAAGTCCTCCCTCGTCGGCCACTCCGACTCCAACTCTGCTGAGGACAAGGGCCACTTGACCGGTAAGCAAAGGCTAGATCCATGATCCTCTGATCGTACTAACTGAGAGAATAGTCACCTACGCTCTCAACTACTGGAAGAACATCAACTCCCGCGGCCCCTCATTCCGCTTCGGAACCGGCCACATCTTCAACAACTACTATGACACCGTCTCCGACGGCATCAACACCCGCCAGGGCGCCCAACTCCTCGTTCAGAACAACGTCTTCGTAGCATCCAAGAAGGCCCTTTACAGCACCGATACCGGCTACGCTGTCGCCTCTGGAAACGACTTTGGTGACAGCGAGAACACTGCCCCCGCCGGTACCTTCAGCACTGCTCCCTACTCCGTTTCGCTGCTCGCGGCATCTGCTGTCAAGGCCGCTGTTGTTGGCACGGCTGGAAACACACTATCTTTCTAAATGGGATAGTAGATTGGCATGAACATGATCAAAGGGATTGGGGGATGATCAAGGGATTAGAGATGATTTTTGTTGGGCATGATTTCGCTTCTTGTTTATACTGTTTGCTGTGCGGACCTTATTTTTTTTTAACACCGTGGAAACGCGCTTCTCCCTTACTACAAAGTCGTTACTTTATGATCGATTGCTGTTGCTTTTACTCTTGACGTGACTTGTGAAGTCTCAATATCAGCGGCGTTAGCACGATTGACGCTTCTGCTATGTAACACTAATAAGTTCTGAGTAATGCAACGATATCTGAATGATTATCTTTTACATATGAAGCACCAATGAAGAGAGTCTGAAAATACCTCTTCGGAGTACCCAAATGGTGAGAGTTCAATACATGCACCATACCCAAGTTCGTAACTTGGTTGTTGCACAAGCTCCTCTTCTACTCCAAAATCCGTACCAAAATCTGTGCGAGGTAATTCCAGTAACATGACATTCAAACGCTGCAACTTGGCCACTCGAAACAACGGAAATTATTTCAACTTGGGAAAACGGTCGATACCGATTGAGGTTTGCGTTCAAAGGCCGAAACGGACTTCCAAAAGGACATTGGACATATGCTAAAAGCTAATCTCAAACTCCACGTCCACGACAACCCGTCAGCAATAGATCAGATGAGTTCGAGAGTGTGGACGTATTAAAAGGTCAATCTTAGGGATACAAAGTCCAACACGTTGTCATTGACAGGCGAGACGATACAGACGTATTATTCCATACGCTTTGTACCAGCGTTGCAGAGGACTTCGACCCCCTATCTTCCGTCACTTCAAAGAACTTTGCTGACTATAGTCATCTTGTATTCAATTCAATGCTTTCGGGCCGCAATCTCGATTTTGTTCAAACATCCTAATCCCACCTTTATTTGTAAGCAACCATGGCGAGACTGCCTCAGTAATGTGATTTTGGGCGTCAAAAGTCCATGGACCTTTACCGTCATGGGCCCGCATTGTGGAGGCATACAGCCCACATCAACTCAGCAAATGCCATCGATAAGGTACCATTCTTGGCTGTTGTTACAAAACACTTGTACCAGAAGAAGGGATTAGAAGGGGAATATCTCGTGGGTCTTTGGGAAGACACACTAGTACGCGATCTGATGTGATATGGAGCATCGCACCTTGATGTTTTCCCTTGGCATCACACTGACAGCCGCCATCTTGGACTTGGGCCTCACGTGATGGCTAGAATAACTTCCAAGTTGAGTACGATAATGGGCTATACAAGCAAGTACGCTCCATCATACAAAGCAACCCAATCCCAGCATCATTAGATCCATTTGGAACAATCGTCTTAGCAAATGTGGCAGTGAAGGCTCCTATCAAGCAGCACGGAACGTCCAGCAACCGGACAACGGTGGAAGAAATCAATCCAAGGGACTATCTGGACTCGTCAACATATCTTTTGTCAACGACGGGATCCCCTTTTGTAACAATACAATAGGGATAACACTAATATAAATATTGACAGTATGTAGCAAGATTCTTCAAGCTTGGATGGACCACGCGTATTACGAGACGTTCCAGAACTGAAGGGGTAATAGGGAAGAGTTCTACATGCTACAACTCATCACATACCCCGTTGCGAGACTCCTACTCGCACAACACCGAGGCCAAGGCTACACAAGAGTGGGGTCTTGTGAGGGGGGTTGGGTGATGCTACGAAAGATTGGCTTGCTTGAGAGCATAGAGATCAAGACAGCGATACTTTACTCATAGCTACACTTGGATCTGCAAAGTTCACAAAAAGAGATTCCTGGACAGTACCTCCTTACGTATGTCTGATAGTGAATTTACAGCTTCGACTAACTCTCAAAGATCCTTTCACATTGATCGTCGCTTACTGCGAAGTTAATCCTCGACAAAATGCGTAGTCTGTCTGCACATGTTCACTGTGAGTGCAACCGCCATGAACTTTGAAGGCGAAGGGTTAACGTCGCAATTGGAGTGCTCCATGGACACGACATAGAGGCAAGACTGCCATACCTGCCCTGGCCGAGAATAAAATGTGTACGAAATATTGACTTCCTCCGCTTGATTATGTCGTTCAACATTGCGACTGTCCACTTTCATTCTTCAGCGATTACTCCACCCGCGGCCTTGAGCGTCTCCTAGGATTAGTCCCCCAACATACACACACACACACACACACACACATACACTTGCAATCAATAGTATGCCCTGCCCGAACTTTCCTCTATCAATCTGTCTGCTGTCCCTTCTCTCCAGATGATAAACCCGCGCCCTTTGACCTCTCTTATACTACGTCCCCTGGCTTTCACAAATTTATCTTCTATCTGACCGTATGCCCTACCCATATTATCTCTAAATCCTTCCAACTTTTACTCTATATAGATGGCAATGGCTGTTGAAGGGGATTCAGGCACCGCGTAGTGAACTGTCATCTATGGAACCATAATACGTGGTGGAGCGGCAACTTCGTGATGCTGTAGCTAATGCAAGAACATTTGGGACAAATTCTCAAACCGCCGTTCGCATCTCATGATGTTCTTTACTCGACAACGCAAATGGTTTAACCCCCGGATGTGTGTATGAGTTCCAAGAGGTGGTCCAATCCTTGGCCGTTCGAATAAACATGCCACTGTTGATCAAGAGTTCCATCCCGGCGTTAGACAAAGTGGTGCAAGGATCATTGCTAACGTCGTTTTTAACGAGGAACCGGGGGGCTTGTCTTTTCCACTACGGTAAACTGTTCTGAAATGCATTCGGACTCTTTAGGTATACTGTTCGACTGACTACTTTGGAACGGAGGTTAGACTTTGGCCATAAAAACGATACATGTGGGATCGAACGAATTGCATACGAACGTGAGGATGTCTTCAAGCCAAACGATCCTCGACCTTGGGACATTTCGAGTGATGACTCCTCAGGCTCAATGTTCTCTGTGGTCGTGATTCGGTATAATGCCGAGGAAAGCTCTAAGGTCGTAAAGTGATTGCCATTTCGTGCTGTTTGTAGTACCAAATGCTCGTACCACGCCGCTAGAGGCTGACTATACTTATTGACCGAGTTCCAGTCTGAAACTATGTGCTGGAGTTATCGGTGACGTATTCAGTGGGTGATGGAATGGAGGAGATGTATAGACAGTATGGGGTACAAGGTAGGCAGCCGATGTGTGGATACGAACATGAGAAGGACGAGAAAGAAGGCATGACTGAGTAGGCTTTGAAGTCAGAGGAACTGTGAATAGTACAGTAGGATCGTAAGAATATACTCAAGCTCTCAAATGAGATATGTTAAAAGACCAGAGAAGCACTACTCGCGAGGAATATCCACGTGGAAGCTTCCAATGTACTCATAAACTAAGAATACAGAAAGGCGCAATCTTGTACGCAGCCGCTCATAACGCCGGTAGATGATGGAAGATCCGAAGAGGTTGTGATGGGAATCGAAGAATATCGCACATTGGGAGCTGATGGTGTATCGACCTGTTATCGAAAGTTGATGGATCAAGAGCTTTGCTCTTTGCTGGACTCTTTGCTGGACTCTTTGCTGGACTCTTTGCTGGACTCTTTGCTAGAGTCTTTTTTCGGCTTCTTTGACGCATCCTCATGTTTGGCGGCCTCCGCAGCAGCTTTCCTCGCATTGATTTTCGCCTCCTCGGCCTCGACCATTTCTGTATTCCACGTCAGGACAACCAATCTCTCAAACCGGCAATTCCCCACCGCTTGCTGATAAGCGATGACAAAGCCTCAGCTCATTTGAACGTACCTCTCCACTGGTCCTCCCCCGCATATCGCTCGTGATGAATTCTCTTCTCAATGATATGCTTATGCGTCGGGTCATTCGGATCTATAATCTTGATGGTTTCCCACCTTCCCTTGCCATTCTTCGCATCCGCGGTTTCAACCGCAAAACTCGCCAACAGCACCGCGAGCGTAGCACCCTGCGCATACATACGCGCCTGCACGAGCTTCTGCGATCCAGTGAGGTAGGAATTGCGATTCACCATGGCGAAGGACCCGATCATGGATGTGAGCCAGAAGCCGAAGATGATGGGATAGCGGTTATCTTCGGCCCATTTGCGCGCGAGTTGGAGTGTGGTTTTGGACGATCGGTATGTCTCTTCTTTTTCTTGTTCGCGCTCGATAGCGAGTTTCTTTTGCGGCGTGTGCTCGATGTCGTAGGCGGCGGAGGCGCGATCGGCGCTGATGACGGCTGCGAGGGAGTGTTAGCAATCTACCTCAAGATTCGAGAAGGGAGGAGAAGGACGTGCCGACGAAAGTTCCTGTGGATGCGGCGAGGAAGACTCGGAAAGGTACTGTAAGGGCTCGAAAGGCGTGAAATCGTCGACTCGCTGCTAACACGCCTGCGCTTCCCAATCCCAAGCCGACGAGCCCACCAATTGTTCCACCTTTGACTGTGGCACTACAAGATGGTTAGTAACTTTGAAAGAGGCCTCATCCAGTGCGCGCAAACTGACTTGTAGTGTTGCTGCTCTTCTTCTTTTGTAAGAACTTTCATCGTGCTATGGTGTATGGGGGGGTTGTTCCTTGCAATCAATCGAGAATATTGTGAGTGTCGCTACAGGTGTACAAGAGTATGAGGGGCAAAGAAGGGGCGAGAGTGGAGCGTGTTACCGCGCCGATAGCCTGGATATAAGTAGGGGACCCAAAATACTCAATCGTGACGTCGCCGAGTTCCGAGCCCACCGAGCCCGCTCCGGAGGAGGGGGACATGGGTTATGTAACGGCATCGTCGTCGGCAGTAGTCGGCTGCACGCAAAAATTCATGTCGAACACAGATCACTCCACTAAAGTCAAGAGTCCATCCACAACGACTCCGTAATTAGTGCTTGTTTCAATTATTTTGGGGGCTATATTATAGATCTATCTCATCACTAAACTCGCAGTCAGATTTGTGATAGTCGCACAACTCCACAGTCTTCTTTCTTATCCTTTGATGTTCTACGAGACGACTGCGCGATACTCTACCGACATGTTACTTGTGCGTTCTGACTAGTATACTGTGTATGTATGCATTAAACAGCCCTGTAAGCAGCATTGTACTGTGTATACATATATAGCCAGCTGCAACGCATGACTCTCGTACGGTGGTGGTGGTGGTGGTGGTACCTGCAGCATCATCCCCCTCCCTCAAGATGCCGCTTCGGCAACCTATAAATATGCCGCATGCCGCACCTCACGCGACATCCTTAGATGTCGGCTCAGCTTGCAAAAAGTCTGTCAAAACCAGTCTCAAGAGTGCTTGTGCAGGTTTTTGCCATCATCTTTCCTTTCTTTCTTTGAATGCTCGGGTCGCTATGTTACGTATATATATACATATATATACACCTATATCTTCCACCCGAGTCCAATCCGAAGCGGAGCCGAGACTCGTCCAGATCGGGGGAAGAGAAATCACCGCTTTTCCCACACCAAGCTTTGCGCATAGAGTCTTTCGAAGATACAATACACTTAAAAAAAAACAGATGCAAGCACATCACTAGCATCAGGAACAACTATGCCCGGATGTGACTTGATTGAAAAATATATATACATCCAGCGTGTTTCTCCTTTTCCTATCCATGCTCCATCCAGTGTTTTCGATTTTAAGAAGGGTAAGGCATACACAAACAATCCAGATGACATCGTTCCATTACCGTCTTGCATGCCATGCCTATCCTGCCAAACAGCCAAGCCCACCCAACCAGCAAAGACAGAGCAACACGCAACGTGATGCCCATACCATCCAGCACAGAAGGGGGGTTGAAAGAAAACGGGACAACTCACGCATTCGACGAAGACCGCGTAAAGTATAACTGATAAATCCGGAAATCATGATTCCGTTAAGCAATATCCGGTACGTGTTTTACCAGATCAGTGCTTCTGAATCCAATTCGCAACATGAGAAGAGAGATCTCAACTCAGTGCTCGAAATATGGTGGACAAGAATTCGTTTCAACTGCCGGATGTGTGGGAAATGTGGAGATAAACAAGAGGGGACATGACCGGTATCCGATTTCGAGTAAGCGGTAGTCCAGCCAACAACTTTTGCCAGTAAGCCATGTAACATTTTGGTCGTATCCCAATGCGTCGAACTTTTGACATGGGAGTATTTTCTGCATATCCATGTTACAATTTCCACAAGATCGAGAGAAAGAGCCGTCATGACTGACTGTTTAGACCAAACCGGAATATGTTGTTGACGGGTGTAAGCTATTTAGCGGAAGCCACCATATGCACCACTGCCGCCGCCTCCACGGTGGATGCTGTGAGTGGTGTAGCGGTTCATCTGCAAGCCGGCTGGGGGTCCAGGGCGGGTAGCGACTGCCGGGTTGCAACAGAGCATGGCGACGCGGGAGCCGTACTTGGAACCGCGGAGAGAGACCATGTGCTTGCGGACATGCGAAGCGACCATGTCGCGGTGGTGGGTGCTGCTATTCGTCAAGATGTACTGGACGAGGTAGTTGCCGAACTGATCGCCAGCAACTGTGGGAAGTGAGTGACAGTGCCAATGGAGGAACAAAAAGAACTTACTATCGATCAACGGCATGCGTGGACGGGCCTCACGGGCCTCGCAGACTCGCTCAAGGTAGCGATCAAGGAACTCGTTGCCACCAATCTTGAGACACTTCTCAATCACCTTGGAAGCGTACTGGTCCATGCTGTACTCGGTAGCGAAGCGAAGGATGTGATCAATCGCGCGGCCACGGTCCGCAGGGGCGCCATGCTCACAGATGTGCTGGATGCACCAATTGCCAAACTGACCATGGGAGATGACGTCGATGCTAGCGAGAACTTCGTTGATGCAGGGACGCTGTGGACTGGTGTTAGTTTAAACGTCGAGGGTGGAAGACAGAATGGATGAGCCGTACCTTGTCCTCCTCGAGGCAGTTCTCGAAGATGTTTTGAACAACCAAGCTACCAGTCTCACCGAGAGCAACCTCATGCCACATGCCGCGAAGGGCTTCGTTGACGTATCGCATGATCTGAGGGGGTGAGTCGCTCCATCGGAGCTCGAAGAGCTTCTGCCAGACATGGCAAGCATAGCGGTGAATGACCGTCTCGGGAATGCGACGGAGGAGTTCGTGGACCATGGTGGCCTTGTATTCCTCAGGAACGGCATCAAATGCCTTCTGGATGACATGACAACCAAACGCGTCCATGCTAAGAGTCAGAGTATTACCACGAATGGCGCCAGCGATAGAGATGACCTGCTCCAGCGTACCATGCTCGAAGCAGCGCTGAACCAAGAAGTTGCCGAAACGATTGACCATAAGAGGGTAGGCTTGAGCGATGATTGCTTCCACAATCTCAAACTTCTGCTCGGCGGTGCCAACTTTGAGTTTCTGCTGCAGGAAGATGGAAGCTTGCTGGTCATTGTTGCAAATAATCTTGTCGACAATGTATTTCCAGTTGCAGCTCATGTTGCGGTCGAGCAAGCGACGGTAGTTCAGTGGTTCCATGGGGGCTATGTACTGGGCACCGGACTCGCTCGCAGGCTGGAAGAAGATTGTGTTAGTTGGGCAGTCTGAGATGGAGGTAGTGATGCTTACCAGTGTGTTCCATGGGGTCGGGGCCAAAGCATCCACACTGAACTCTGCAGCCTCGGGTGACAGACGAGTTTTCATGCTTCCGATTGGGCGTGGCTGGTAGGGAGTCATGTTGACCGAGGGAGCATACATGCCTATGGGTGGCATGGGTGCCAGAATTGGGCTCATACCCCGAACGGTGGTGTCAACACTCGAATTGGCGTAGTTGGAGTACTGATTGTACCGAGGGCCATCGAAAGCTGAGTTAGGACGGCTAGGAGGGTTGGAGGCCAAGCTGCCACGATAGCCTTGATCAAGCGGGAAGTGTGTCGGCTCGTTCAGGTATCCATTGCGACCACGATAGGCTGATTGTCCAGTGGAAGGTCGAGGTTGGATGGGGCCGAAAGCTTGCGAGTTCATGTTCATGTTTCCGCCATAGAAGGAGCGTGAAGACTCATTGCCCCAGGTGTTGTTCATCGTGGCAGGGTATTGCTGACCCATAGCTGGAGCAGCGTTGTTCATAGCGGCAGTCGGCTGTCTAGCTCCGTTGCCCCAGATGGCCTGGCCGTTGACGAAGGGCTTTGTATCGCTCTTGTCAGACAGAGTATCTTCCTGCCAGCTCTCCTGCCGACCGTACGTAGGCCGAGTCGAGGCATTGAACTTGTTCTGAAGCTGAGAGATGGTCTGCTCGGTAACGTCGCCCTTGTAGTGGTTGTAATCGGCCTCGGAGGACTGGCCGATGTGGTCGAGCGTGGACTTTGTAAGATGAGTTGTGTGAAGCTCTTGGTTCATGCGGGCAACTTCATTGCGAGCGACCTCGAGATCATTCTTCAGCTTCTGGAGCTCAGAGGCGCCGACGACGACCGACGAATCGGGGTTAGTGCTGGGCGTCAACATGAACTGTTCGGTAGCTGGGGTGATTGGGACCGAGCTGCCGGTGGAAGAACTGAAGGGCTGATCATGAGGAGAGGACCGCTCGCTGAGGCGCTGAAGAAGGGAATCGACGACGGATGGCTGCTCATTCTGTGCATCTGTTTCGATCTTGATCTTATAAATTGGTCAGCACTTGCTATTTTGTTAAAGATAGACTGGCAGATGGATACGGTAGGGCTTTGCAAAGCCCAAACAATCTTTTTGCCTAGTACATGGGATTGGGGGGGGGGGGGGGGGGGGGGGGTGAGGATATCAGACTCAGACTGACCTTGTAAGCGTCGGAGACCTTGCCATTCAGCCGCTTCAGGCCCTGCTGCGACTTGGATGTCAAAAATGGGCCACCAAATCGGTATGGAGCAAGAGGATGGCGTGAGCCTACCGCGGCCATGCCTAAACCCTCTGGAGAGGTGTCGACGCGCAGATCCTCGGCGACAGAGAAACGCGCTGCGCCTTTGCGGGGGGTAGGGGAGCCGTCCGAAGTAATATTGAGGCTCATCTTGCTTGGAGGAGGACGAGCTGACTGTATATGGGACAGATGGTCGAGATGGAGTAGGGTGTAGTGTTGGGAAATTTGAGAGGTAAGATACAAAGTTCGCGGACGTGTTTGATTTGGCTCTGTTTGGCGGTATATGGCCAAGTAGATACAGAAGACGACCGGGAGGAAGAGAGAAGGCGGCAAGATTGCAGCTATATGGACAAGCGGCTCGCAGCTGGCTCGCGTAGGAGCCCTGGTAAACGGGAAGTAAATGGCAACTGAGTGGTTGGAAGGAGGGACGAAGGAATGTGGTGGTGGTGAAGTGGGAGGTAGGAAGTAGGAAGTAGGAGGTAGGAGGTGGGAGGTGGGTGAGTAAGTGAGAGAGGAAGCGGGCGGCGTGAGGTTTTATAAACAGCGGGCAGGTGCGACGCCAAAAGAATATCGGCTTGGCGCAACGGCAGGCAAACTGACGTCAAAGTCTGCTTCACGGTGAGAGGAGCAAAAGTTCACCCAAGCAGGAACCGCGTTGGGGGGAGGGAAGGGGGACGCCGAAGCTTCGAAAGCCCTATGACCTTGACAGTAGTGAGAACTATAGGACATGACCAAAGGGGTGAAGCTGAAATTTTGCAAAGCCCTCACTATATCTGCCAGAGATAGGTTTACAAGAGGAGGTAGTAGCTTTACAAATCGACCACGTAGATATAATCGTGTGTATACTCAGCTTAGCTCAACACAGAGGAGGCCGTCACACCCCACTCATGGTCGAAAAACCCCAATGACAGAGCGCCTTCGACACCTCTCCATGCAGCACTCTCCCCAAGTACCACGAAGTCGGGCTGTCCAACACCCGTGAGCATTGGAACAAGACGTGCCGCCATGGCCAGGCCAAAGTCATCGGTGCCCCAGAGTACAAGCTCCAGTCGTTCACCCTTTAGCGGTCGTAAGAATGCTGCACCTAGCCGTCCAGTGTCGTTTTTCGTATAACCGTGGATGCCACCTCTGCTGTCGCGCACAGAAACACCAGCTGCATTGACATGGATGGGAAAGTCGGGATGGAGACTTGGAGGGGCTTCACCAATTGTGACGGTGATGACGTTGCCAGTGTATTTCGTATTATCCACGGCTGCAGATGTGATGATGGAGTCGGCATAGAAGTACTGGTGGAGGTTGCGTGAGACTTGCAGGGCGATGTGGGCAGTCTGGCTGTTCCCCTGATGATGGATGATAAAGGGGCCTCGAGTGCGAAGGATGGCAGTCATGGCTCCCAGCTGTCTACTACTGCGATGGAGTGTGTCGTTTTCAGTCCTGTAGACTGTTCCAATCTTATCGGACAGGTCAGCATGGTGCATGGTCTGAAGAAGCCCAAGTTGAGTGAGCATTATTGCCTGTTGGATGTTGCTCAACAAGAACAAGCCTGGTCGTTTGGCCGCGTTGAAGAAAAGAAAGAAAGAAAAAAACTCTTCAAACTTACCATCCATGAGCCGGTTGTTCTGGACACACTAAGCATATCTGCAAGTTCCAGCTCTTTTCCGTCAACCGTGACGCTTTCTGCGGCCCATATTTGGGGATCAAAATCAAGACCGAGGATGTTAACCGTCCTGATAATGCGTCCCTTCACATACACCTTGCCATACTGGCCTGCATCTTCCAAATGTGTCACCGTAATTCCGCCTTTGGAACCCATATCCCCAGGGTCCCCAACAACGAAACTGAACTCGGACAACCTCCTTGGGATTGTGTCGTTGCTTGCTGTTTGTTTGTGGTAGAAGTCTACTAGTTGTGGGGTCGTCATGACAGTGTCCCACCAGTGATTTTGTCCTGGGACTTCATTGTAGCTGGAATTTGTGCCCGCTTGGAACAATTGCTGGCTCAAGAGTCGGGAATTGTACGCCGGAACATTGTCGTCAATCTGGCCGTGTTGTTGGAGGATTGGTATTCCTTTGGGGTTTTCCATGAGCATTTCATGGCGGTAGCTGTTGAGGGAACCGCTGATTATAGAGGTGCGTTTTGGGTCCATAGGCTGCCAAAGCTCATACGATACGTATTCTGGTCTTTGTCAGGCCGTTTTCTATTGTGGACTTCAGGCAGCAGCTCACTTTGAATAGAGGCGTAGCCCGAGATGGGAGCAGCAGCTACTATCCTATCAGGTCGGTGAGTTAGGGAGAACCATGTGCCTTGCCCTATGATGGGTTAGCGCGATAGAGCACAGGTAGGTAAATGAGCATATACCTCCATTCGAGTGCCCCGTGACGATCCAGCGATTGATGTTTACGTCAGGACCTTGCCAGCCAACGTGTTCGATCCAAGAAGGAATACTGTTGACTGCTGCTTCGACGTCGGTAAAGCCCCAGTTGTCTGCGCCAAGGTTAGTGTACT
Source organism: Pleomassaria siparia CBS 279.74 (assembly GCA_010093715.1). Taxonomy (NCBI): domain Eukaryota; kingdom Fungi; phylum Ascomycota; class Dothideomycetes; order Pleosporales; family Pleomassariaceae; genus Pleomassaria; species Pleomassaria siparia. Next base: position 1,136,665 of record MU005768.1, on the reverse strand, counting down.
TGTAGCGGCAAGAAGTGAGATCACATACGCCAGTCGTCACCACTCCAAGGTGTGACCCCGGTAGGGAACAGAACCCAGGAGCACAAATCTGCTACAGGATCCAGAGCGTGAGCAACGATCCCATTATCCGCCTCTAGACCAGCTCCATGCAAAGCCAAGAGTATAGGGAGCTTCTTCTTTCCTGGTGAGCAAGTTGCGTTCTTGGCAGGTGCTCTGAGCATAGCGTACGAGACCATGCCGCCAGGGTGAAGATAAGTTACTTTATGTGGGTCATATGTTGACCGCTTAGTGAGGTTCTGCGAGACATGCAAAAACGAGAGTTTGCCATCACCATTGACGGCTTTGTAAGTGATGGTAAAATAGATCAAAGAAGCATTGAACGCTGGCAAAGAAACAATGTCAACTGGCCTTGTCTGACCCGCAACTAAAGTTACACTGTAAACAGCACTGGTGAAGGATGTGGTTTTTGTCTGGGAACAAGTCAACGCCGGCGGACTCTGCGCGAGAACAACCTGGGAAACCAGCCCATGCAATGAAACAGGAGTTCTCACGTCTACGGGCTGGATGCTAACTATCTCAATGTCATTTTCCCCTGTGTTGCGGAGGGTGACTGAAGCGATTGGGCTGGCAAGTTTGCCATCGACCATGTCCGATACCAAGATTCCTGGTTTGGCTAGTTCTAGAGTTCCAGATGTAGCGCGAAGATCTAATAAGACATCGATGGTGGGTTTCAAGATGCCCCCAAAAGCCCTGACGTCTCTGACTAGACGGACATTGATTTCATGAGTCCCGGGAGTGAGATGGAGGACGGGTGGAGCTTTTCGGTAGGTGTAAAAGTCCCCCCCAAAGTAGTCAACGCCATCAACCCGAAACTCAAGGATAGCGTCCGTATAGAGGATGACAGACTGTGTCTCGTTTCCAGTGACGGTAATTTCTCCCCGAGCCCATGCTTGGTACTGCACGGCAGCCCATCCGTAGACGAGCTTCAAAAAGTCCCAATCGACGTTGGAATAGCTAACGCTTAAGGAGGCATTCGCCGAACTTGCAGTACTGGATGTCTGAGTCGCATTGATGATTTGCCATTTGGCATTTCCATTGGACGGAAGAGAGCTGCGAAACTCGGCATTCTCATCATACTGCAGCTGCCTGAACCCTCCGGAATACTCAAGAGGGTCTGCACCCCAAGTGGCTTCTAAAGCAAGAATCAGCATCCCTTTTGAGATATCATCATCATCATCATCATCATCATTATTATTATTAACAATAAAAACAAAAAACAAAAACAAGAATTGGCCGTGCCTCTTGTTCCAATCTGGAATGGTCCTAGAATCTGCCATGTTGTACTGAACGCGAGAGACGAGTGCCCCTGATGCTGCCGGTCCAGCGGGAGTATTGAGGAGGGGTCATTGCTGGCAACATGACAGAATAACAAGAACAATACAAGAAAGAACAGGTAAGAGACTCGAGACATGATGCTATCAGCAGTGCAGATGAAGAATGCACCATGTGGGGTTGGTGGCGTGAATACGACGGCACGCGGAGCAACTTGTGGTTGGAACCGTGGGACCCTGTCGTCACCCTTGGCAGATGAACGCGGCATCGATACTAGTAATTATCGCCAATCCAACCAAGCTGCCAATAATTTCAGCTAATAATACATTGGGTCTTTTCTTTTTCCTCCTCCCTCCCTTTCTTCACACCTTGTCTCACGCCACCATCGCTATCGAGCTATCGAGCTATCGAGCTATCGAGCTATCGAGCTGCAATTACACCCACGGCGTGTAACCTCTGTACCCCAAGGAGATAGAGATACTCCCCCCCCAGACAGGCCATCTCAACTCTCGCATCCATACTCCTCCCAGTCCCCATGGCTTCACCAACGATATAACGAACCCTTGACGATCGCCTTACTGCGCGCGCAATGGCGTCGGAATCGTCCCAGGACTTCAATCCGCACGCTACCTTCAAATTCCCGCCCTTCCAGCCCGATCTCCTGCCCACCCACGAGGAGGAGCCCTTTGGCCTCAGCTCGTCTCGGACAGCGAGCCCGGTCCGCGCATTGCCATCAAACCACAGCGCGCCGCCCGACAGATGGCAACCGCGAAAGGACCAGCGAAGTGGGTATATGAACGGATCGGCGCATCCTCCCTCAATCTCTACCAAAACCGGACATGGACGACAGAAAAGTCTTAGTGAGGCTTTTAGGACTATACGGACGCGCAAAGGGAGCGTCAGTCAAAATGTGCACGAGGTTGCAGAAGCGCTGAAGGCGCCCATATCCCCCCGGCTCGTTGTATGTGCTGACTGGCCTTGTGGATGCGCGATGGACGGCCGAAAGCTAACATGGTTCTAGTCGCTATGCGCCCTCTGGTACATGTCGTCCATTTTCACCAATACCTCCTCCAAAGCCATCCTGACCGCGCTTCCGAAACCCTTCACCCTTACGCTGATCCAGTTCGCTTTTGTGTCATCCTGGTGTCTATTCTTCGCCGCGCTCGCCAAAAGATACCCCCGAATGAAGCAGGCAATTCCGGTGCTCAAGTATGGAATTCGCGCTCCGAGCCGATCGCTCATAATCACGACAATGCCCCTGGCTGTATTTCAAGTGGGAGGACACCTTTGTAGCTCCGCTGCTACGTCACGGATACCAGTATCTCTGGTGCACACAATAAAGGGATTGTCGCCACTTTTGACCGTCATGGCATACAGGATCGTCTTCAAGATCGAGTACTCGATCCCGACATACCTTTCGTTAATTCCCTTGACCTTCGGCGTCGTACTGGCTTGCTCGGCGGACTTTGATGCTAATTTCATAGGCCTCGCCATGGCTTTTGCCAGCGCAATCTTGTTCGTGACCCAGAACATCGTGTCCAAGCAGATTTTCAATGACGCTGCCGCTTCCGAGAAAGACGGTCTGCCACCCACCAAGTTCTCCAAACCAGACAAACTCAACCTCTTGTACTATTCCTCTGGCCTCGCCTTTCTCCTCACGGTTCCGCTGTGGCTTTACTACGAGGGATTCACGTTGCTGGGTGACTTCCTACGCGACGCTTCTATCGACCTCTCCAATCGGCCCGGAAGTTTCGACCACGGAAGACTGGTGCTGGAGTTTTTGTTTAACGGGACATTCCATTTTGGGCAGAACATTGTTGCCTTTGTCCTCTTATCCATGATCTCTCCAGTTACCTACTCGGTCGCTAGTCTCATAAAACGCGTGTTTGTCATCGTCTTCGCAATCATCTGGTTCGGGAAGCCTATGACAAGTATCCAAGCTGGTGGCTTCTTCCTTACCTTTGTTGGTCTTTATCTCTACGACAGAACGTCAGATGCTGCCAAGGCAGACAAGCGTGCCAAAGCTCTGCAATCCAAGAGTCAGGGATCATTACTACCTCTTACGACAAACAAGCTTCCGAAGTCTGTATTTACGGCAAGTCCATCAACCTTCTCTGCGGGCACGGGCGCCTATCCACTGTCACATGGCTCGATAGAGCAACGGGATGAGAAGAAGTACGATGAAGCAGGCTCGGGCTCTCACCAATCAAGTTGGATGCCACTGGGAACCAAGCAAGAGGAAACATGGCGGCCTAATGGAATCAACGGAAGGACAGGTGGTGTTGGGGTTTCTTACGGATGATGTATTTTCATGCATTTTTTTTCTCTGGCGTTCGTGTCATGGGGCCGCTCATGTGTGGCGACGTTTTTGTGTATCTGGACAACGACGTGCTATGGGTAGGAATTATCGAAGACAATACCGGATATAGAACGGCATCTTCAGCGGCGTTTGCACATGCATACACATGTTCTGTTGGACATCCGATGTATTGGGACGGAAGGATTTAGGCATTATGAGTATGTACAAGTGTCGACACAACACAAATGGAAAGTTGCATGTCTGTGGTCGCTTTCAAGATAAAATCTTTCATCCGTCGCTTCGAAATCGATAATGCCAAGCCAAATTGGATATCCGTATGTCCACCTTTTCACTTTGCGTACTCGCACAGACACACGATTTCACGCAGAATTCACAACGATCGATCTGGCCCTACGATTCCCGATTCACTATGCCCGATGCCCGATGCACCGGTGCACGTTATGCCATACCTATGAGTGTTTGCCTACACACGGTGAAATGTTATGCATACAATCGTCATTTTGAGTCCTAGTAGTCACGACCTAACCCTTCTAAGCGAGCAACGGACAACCAACGGCCTTGACGCCTCGCCGCGTGACATCAACTGCACGTCTCCCTCAACACCCTTATTCTTCCAGACCTTGCAGCCGGCCGCCCCTCAAAATCATGGCTACCCTTCAGGTCAATGGCAATGGCCGCCCTCAAAATATCAAACACCCTTCCGCACCCTCCATCATGAACAGCCACTTCGCCTCCATAGGGGAGGATTCGCCTCAGGAGTCCTACGAACATGGCATCCAAGTCGTCGACGAGGACAAGGACTTCAAGTAGGTTTGATATATGCAACGTATCTTTGTATGTGCATTCTACTGATCCGTCTGCACTTTCTAGTGAGAACCTATTTACCTACCTCAACCTCCAGAAGGTCATTCCCGCGGGCTTCAACTACCATCTCATCTCCGTATTCGGCTCGCAGTCCACGGGAAAATCCACCCTCCTCAACTATCTCTTTGGGACACAGTTCGGTGTTATGGCGGAGCAGGAGCGTCGCCAGACCACCAAGGGAATATGGATGAGCAAGAATAAGCGGGAAGACAGCGGCCGGGGCATGGCCGAAAACATCCTAGTAATGGACGTGGAGGGCACTGATGGACGCGAGCGGGGAGAAGATCAGGATTTCGAGAGGAAGAGCGCTCTATTTGCATTGGCAACCAGCGAGGTCCTCATAGTCAACATTTGGGAGCACCAAGTTGGCCTATATCAAGGGGCCAACATGGGCTTACTCAAGACGGTCTTCGAGGTCAACTTGCAGCTGTTTGTCAAAGACAGCAAGTACGGTACACTCAATTACACACATAGGACCATGCTGATATCTTCTCAGAACCATCCCACGCTCTCTCCTCTTCTTCGTCATCCGGGACCACCTCGGAACGACACCCCTCCGCAATCTTCAGAACACACTCGTACAAGATCTTTCAAAACTATGGTCCACAATCTCAAAGCCCAAGGGACTTGAGAATTCGCAGATAGAAGACTACTTCGATTTCGCATTTGTCGCCCTCCCACACAAGATTCTACAGCCTGATAAATTCGAGGAGGCAGTTGAGAGATTGGGTTCACGGTTTAGGGAGGGATACAACGACCCGAAGAGAAGCGGTCTTATTGACGAGGCCGAGCTCCCAATTCTGCTACCACAGTACCACCGCCGCATTCCTGCCGATGGATTCCCAGCGTACGCCGCGGGCGTCTGGGACCAGATCGTCAACAACAAGGACTTGGATCTGCCTACTCAGCAAGAACTATTGGCGCAGTTCCGCTGCGATGAAATATCCCGAGAGGTCTTGATTGCCTTTGACGAGAAGATTACACCGTTCGAGGATCTGCAGGCAGCAGACATTAGGATGGGAACGCCTTCTATCATTCCTGATCTGGGTTCGGTAATGAACCTTGCTCGGGCAGCTATCATCAAAAATTTCGAGACAAGCGCAAGTCGATACCACAAGGGTGTGTACCTGCGAAAGCGAGCAGAGTTGGAAAGCAAGGTGGATACTCGGCTCAAGGCTCTCTTCCAGAAGCAGCTCAGCGCGGCCCACAAGTCCGGTGTTCAAGCATTCAGTGACGGTGTCAGTGCTGCTGTAAAGACTGGGCAGAAGAAGGGTGCAGCCTACGATTTTGCGCACATCGTCGAGTCGGAAAAAACGAAGGCGTTGTCGAAATTCGAGGCGGATGCAGTAGCCATTGCGGTCGAGGGTGCGCCATGGAGCAGTCATACGCAAGAGTTGATCCTCTATCAGAAAGATTTGGACGTGGTGTCTTCACGGCTCCGCAAGGACGAGATGAGGAGGCTTGCCACAAGAGTAGAGCGTTGGGTTCGGTCACGCTTGGATGAATCAGTTGGTCTAGAATTCAACAAGCTCGGCACCGGTCGCGGCGGCTCTGGAGCCCCGGAACATGGTGAACGACCCGCATCGGAGAAGGACCTCTGGGATCGCATCTGGGCCATATTTACAGAAACTGTTACTGGTGCTGAAAAGCGCTTCACAGACCGCGCACAGAGCTTTGACGCTAGTTCCGAAGAGGTCGATGTCGGTCTATGGAGGTTACGGCGCAAGTCGTGGGGCGTGCTCCACGCCAAGATCGAGGAGGAGGTGATGGAGGGTAACATCTTGCTGAAGCTACGGGAGAACTTTGAAGACAAGTTCCGATACGACGAGCAAGGTGTTCCGAGAATATGGCGGCCCACTGATGACATTGAGGGCTTGTATACAAGAGCTCGTGAGTCGACTGTCACGCTCATTCCTCTTCTCGCTCGCTTTAAGCTTTCGAAAACTTCCGCACCGCCTCCGCTCAGTGCTTGGATTGGCGAGCCGCCTGCGTCTGTTTCCGCGGCCGATGAGGATGATCTAGCACCTATTGGCGGTGTAGATGAAGACGAGGGCAAGAGTCTCGAGGAAGAGATGACGGTTCTGAGCGACACAAAACAAGCCGATCTTCTCATTCGCTTCAAGAAGACGGCAGACGGCGTATATGTCGAGGCCAAGCGTAGCGCGATTGGCGGCATGACGCAAGTACCACTGTACTTCTACGGTCTTCTCCTTGCTCTTGGCTGGAACGAGATAGTAGCCGGTACGTCTCGATCACTCAAAGTTCCCTCCTTGAACGTATACTGACATATGCAGTTCTACGCAACCCCGTCTACTTCATTTTCCTCATCCTCCTTGGCGTGGCTGCCTACGTAACCTACACGCTCAACCTTTGGGGCCCCATCCTACGCATGACAAACGCTGCCTCTGCGCAAGCTCTCGAAGTCGGCAAGGAGCGTCTCCGCGAATTCCTCGAGTCGTCCGATGCCGGCCGCCAAGCCATAGCCATGTCTGGACAACCAGGCAGCGGGAGTAGTAGACGACGAGGCGACGATGTCAAGATGGATAGACTGAATGGCGATGGGAAGAAAAAGCGCGTCGAAGACGAGGACGACTTGGATGATATTTGATAGCGTAGTGTCCTAAAAAAAGTGAAGCAAGCGTTGTTGAGAATGGAATGGAATCTGGAACATGGGTGGGACTGGTAGCGTGTTCTGGGTCGACTTTGGTTTTTGTATTGTATTTTTCTTTTTGCTGGGTGCACGGCATTGATTGTCTCCTAGAGGTAGAGATGTATGATGGATGAGCCCTTGGCAATGCAATGAGATTGGGTCTGGATCCAACACTGGGAGCCTCGCTTTGATGACCTGATTCGCTGCGCGACCATCTGACTGACATGAAGCTGTGATGTGCCATTCAGGAAGAATCCTGGCATACATGACATTTCACCACCTTGGACTACATACTCTGTATATCTCCATTGCCCCTGAAGAAAACGACAGAGAAGGTGTCACGCAGATGAATTAGTTATGCTCAGCAGAGCCATGGTGGATTTGCTGGCATTATGTGCTCAAAAGTGCTCGTAACCTATCAAACATTGTTGTGTCTTCACCGGCAGTGTTGGCGAAATCGGATTTGATGGTGGGCGTTGAAGAGATTGAACTGATGAGCCGCACTTTAGATACCGCTTGGCGTGAGCAGCTACGTGAGCCGAATAGACCGGCACGTCATGGAGCCTAATAATAAATAATTATGACTTGAGGCTGCCACATGCGGACGTTAATATGAAACGACTGCGCCCCAAGTGTGGCAAAGGCCGTATTAGCCCAAGTATGGATACAGTCAGTATCCTGTCACCTGTATCAGTTTTAGTGCTGTTTTTCGCAGGTACATAGATCCATGGATGTAAAACAGAGAGGCGTGCGTATCGCTAGCCTAGCCTTTCTAGGACAGCAGTGGCATCAAGGGGTTGATCATGAATTTACAACTGTTCATTGTATCTGATGGTACAATACAAAGGCAGCCTGCAACACAGCATTACCGCCGCCACCAAGGAAGCCCCTCCCGCACGCACATAGGGTTGCTAAGGAAGCAGGATTCCCCTTAATAAACCAGCCAGCTCATTCACAGGAAGCAGACGCAAAATAAGAGAAGGGAAGAAAGAAGCCAGACCCAAGATATTCGTTCTCAGACGCCGACAGATAGTTGCATGACACGTGGATATGGAAGGGTTGTGGTGGATCGCGGTATTGGAGCGGAGGGATAGTTGGTGAACATGATTGATGTTGTGTGTGGATGCTGGATGATAGGATGCTTTCCCTCGAGCAGCTAGCCCTGATAAAACTAAGCCCGGGACATATCATATGGCGCAAACAGATGGGAACTGAAGAAGGGGCACATATGGTCTAACAGCATCCCTTCTTTTCCGCTGCATCGGGCGATTTGCTGATCTCGAGGACTTTGCGTTCGCCGCCGAGCACATTTTGTCCGCCTTCTCCTTGATCAAGTGCTTTGCTCGACACAATACGGTAAATTTCTAGTATGTCGGTTAGCCTTGTTGCGCTGGATGAACCATGGTGAACATTTCAAAGGGCCGTGGTGGGGGATCGAAACACGTCAATGTGAGATGTCTAGCTCGGGAGCTAGCTCCGCCGCCATAGACTACCGAACTGGATCAAGCTCGGCGATAATCGAGGGTGTTGTTTTCTTTCAATGAGGAAATTGGGGGCTCGGGTGCCGTACCTGTGAGAATATTCTGGAAAGCCAGTTCGACGTTGCTGGCATCCAAAGCAGATGTCTCGATAAAGGATAGGTTGTTTTCGCCTGTGTGACGCAGCAATCAGTTACATGTGTGAGGTGGACAGCTGTCAGAGCCGCAGACATGGGGCATACGAACTGGCGAATTGCTTGGCTTCCTCTGTAGGCACCGCCCGCAGGTGTCTCAAATCGCTCTTGTTACCGACCAACATGATGACGATGTTAGAGTCGGCATGGTCGCGCAGCTCCTTCAACCACCGGGTCACATTCTCGTATGTCTGGTGCTTGCTGATATCGTAGACGAGCAGCGCTCCCACGGCGCCGCGATAGTATGCGGAGGTGATGGCGCGGTATCGCTCTTGACCGGCCGTGTCCCAAATCTGCGCCTTGATGGTTTTGGCGTCCACCTGGATGGACCTCGTAGCGAACTCGACGCCGATGGTGGACTTGGAATCGAGGTTGAACTCATTACGAGTGAATCGGCTCAACAGGTTAGACTTTCCGACGCCTGAGTCTCCGATGAGGACGACTACGAGAATTAGCGGAGGAGAAGGCTACGCAGGGCGGGCGGGGGGGACGCACCTTTGAAGAGAAACTGGCAGCGGAGGTCAGCACAGCTGTCGGCATAGGAGAGCTACAGTAGGAAAATACTCACATCATATTCATCGTTGGCCATGGTTGCGTGTATTGTGTGTGTGTGTATGTGTGTGGTTTGTGATTTGTGGTGGGTAGTGGTGGGTGAAGGCGAGGTGCAGCCGGCGGTCAAGCAGCAACAGCGGCGGGCGGGTCAAGAGCGTGCGGGATTGCGAGCAGCAGAGGCGGGGGGTGGGCAGCAGTACAATGGGCGATGGGCTTGATCGGGTATGTATATGGGTGATGGGTCGGGGCGAGTGTGTAAGCTGTACGAGGTGTGCGAGGTGTGCGAGGTGTGCGAGTAATTACTTCTGATTGCCTTCTTCGTAGTTGACCGCAGCAGCATAGAGGAAGCAGTTGACCAGTTGACCGCAGCTCCACACGTGACACGCGCTAGTGGCTGGCTCACTCAAGTCTCAACTTTCAAGTGTTGTATTGTCCCCATACAAACAAACTTCGTGCCACTTCCCACCTTCATATGTGCTTTTGTCACAACCCAAACTCCCCCCCCCCCTCCCCCCTCTCTCTCAACACATTACTTGCTCCCAACTTCACCTCACCTTCGCCTATCGTCCCTAATGGGCCTAGAGTGCAGCTTGCGTACAAGTTCAGTTGTGGGCCAAGCCTATAGGCTATAGCCAATCACCAGCCGCTGTAAAGAGGTAGTTGACCTTGGATTAGCATCATGGCCACCACCACACGAAACCAAGTCGACGATTTCGACGTCGAGTACGATACGGATTCCATTTCCATCACCTCAACACAGGAGAGTGTGCATTCGGATTCCCATGAGTATGAGGTTGAAGAAATCATCTGCGAATACACCAGCCAGGACAATGACGAAATTCCCATCACGAAATACTTGGTCAGGTGGACGGATTATCCTATGCACAAGTAAGTTCCCATCTCAAAGACCGAGTGCTTCTTCCGCCAACCCGGGATTTTCCATAGATGTACCTGGGAGCCAGTTGAAAACCTGGAGAACACAACTCTGCTTGACGACTGGGATATGAAGATTGTCCACTTGGGGGAAGAAGCTGCTTGTAAACTCGCAAAAGACAATTTGGCACGATACCATGACGCCCTTGAAAAATACAACAAAGCCAAGCAACTGCGACGCAACAAGAGGGCTAAGAAGCGCGCACGAAAAAAGTCCACCGGAAAGGCGACAGCTGCCATTGTGGACATTGACAGTGACAGTGACAGTGACACTCCTTTAATCATCAGGAGAAATCGTAATACACAGAATGGGAAATCCAACGTAGCGCCCGCCTTTACTAGAGAGACGCGTCAGAGGCCAACCCCGGAGCCACATAACTCTTCTCCTTTGTCATCTTCCGATTCCGACACTAGTGCAGACTGCCTACTTGAACAACTCAGGATAGAAGGATTGGATTCTCAGCGACGGAACGCTGGTCAACAGCCCGTGGAATTGATTAGAAGGCCTACATCCACCGCAAACCGGTCAGCATCATCAAAGAGCACGGAGAAGCGTAGAGTTGACCCGGTAGCGAGCTCACACAAACAGCCACAATCAAAGACAAGCAGTACCGAGAACAGGGGACTGGGCGAAACCTCGAAAAAAACAACCGAAACGGCTCCAAGTCTCGGCCAGGGATCAGTCCACAAAAGTCGGCAAATCAACATTCCCGTTGCAGCCGCGACTGCGACTGCAACTGCTCCTAGACGTCGCAGTAGCAAGGTAAGCGCGGAGTTGAGCAAAGGAGCCGCGGGATCTACTACAATGGAGAACGCAGCCCGGGAGAGTAGGCCGGTACAATACATGAGGAAAAGTGCTCCCAACACAGCCCCAATCAAAATGGTCAATAAGCCTAAGACTGCTCTAAGAGCAGCATGGCACAAAGATGGCGATCAAAGCTACTACTCCTCAATGCATTTCAGAAGAAAGGGAGAGCTTCGCGGACGCTATGAGCAGACACCGGACGTAGATGTGCTGGAGTTTGTCAATGCCCCGTCGACAAATACATCCCGAGCGCCTCAAGCAAACAACCATCCATGTGCCCGACGCGATTCCACGAGTCTACGGCGTGACTACGACAGAGATGATTCTTCATCACCCCCAGCTACCGACGCACCGGAATGGGATAAGGACAAAGTTCCACAAACCTGCTTTGATTGGAGGGGCGGATCATGCATATATAGTGCAATGGATTGCAAATTTCTTCACCGAGATACGGACGAGATTTCTTCTTGGAATGGTCGGGTCCCACCAAAATATGCTCGACCAAAAGTCACATGTTATTTTTATATGAAGAATCGTTGCTCCAACACGGCTAAGCAATGCGATTTCGCACACTATAATACTGGCTGGCTATCCGATGGTAGCGGCGGCTCTAACCCGATTGATCCCAGTATAGCGCCAAGGTCTTTGCAACATACACACACTATCCAACAGGCGGATCTTTCAATCCCAGGGGCAATTCACCCAAACCCTAGTATACTTGACAAAGATGATCTTACGTGTTACTTCTGGATGCGAGGGGCAACGGGTTGCCGTCTATCAGAAACAAAGTGCATGTTCTCTCACCGCAATACTGGATGGCTATTTCAAGCCAGAAAGGAGCCGGTTGTTCGTATAGATGCATCCGAGCGACCAGTCAGCTTGAAATCCCGAATGGATAACGCAGTATCGAAAAGCAAGTCGCATCGTCCAAGACCAGATGAGCTGACGTGCTACTTCTGGTCAGATAGTGGGAGGTGCAATAAGGGTAATAAATGCATGTATCGACATTATAATACTGGCATGGTTGCAGATGCGCCGAGTACAAAACTGAGTAGGATATCAAATCAGATGTCAATGTTTCTTCGCTGACAGAACGATGCAGTGTCCAAGGCAGTGTCTTCACATCAGGATGTCGCTCGTCCGCTTCCTCCTCGTATCGTCGATGTGAGGTCAGGGCTTGACACAGCTACGTCACCCGAGATGGTGACAATCGACGATGATTGGGACACCAATGTCAGTTACGAGTCAAGGGTTCCTCAAACTGTCGATAAAACGCGTACTCTAGGCGGACTTTCTTCGGCGCAGTTCAAGGAGATGGTGGAAACTGCGTGCAAACTGGACTTTACGGACATGTTTGGAAACGATGGTGAGGGTGGCTTTTTGAACGGCAAAGCCTTCCTTGTATACCATCCCGGGGATCACGCGAAACAGATGGAGCTGATTGCGCGTTGGCTGCTCCTTCACGACGTAGAGGTGTGCAGCTTCTGGTTGGACGGATCTTGGGAGTATTTCAAGCAAGACATAATGGGCGGAGGCTCGGGTGTGATTATTGTGGGGTTCGTCTACAAGTCAGGCAATACCCGTCACTAACGTTGTGTAGGCACACCCAGACTTTGAAAACTACTCTGAAATTCCAGACTTTGGCCAAATACTCAAGGGACAAGTTCGCCTCTGGTCGGTTGGGCTTCAGTGTGCGGTTGAGTATGACGCAGCTATTTCTACCATGGACCCAGTGTTGCGATACGATCGTGTGGAGATGTTCCCACACGGGGGAATTATTTACATCACAGATGAGGTATTTGACCAAGAGCCCGAAAAGGCTCTGAAGATATTTGAACTCTTCTTTTCGAGAGTCGAACGTTGCAGGCAGGTCAATGGACCTATCGACCCATCCAAATGCGTGGATGATGGATGCCTCCTCTGGCGACTTGCCACTCGACCCGACTTGATGGAGAGCATATGGAAAGAGTGCATCGAACACGAAAACCAAATCAATGCACAGGATCCAGTGCAGTCTTGGTAAGTGGGTCCTTTTGAGATGTGTTGAAATGCTAACAACTCAATTATCCAACAGTCGAGCGAAACTGTACGATCTGTTGGATAGCAGCGGGTACGTGGAGCAGCAGCATCAACACTTTAATCGCAGCATCCGAGCAGACGATTATTTCCCAGTAATGTCGGCGCGCCCAGAATTCTTACCGGACTACTTTAAGGCTTTGGACAGGAGTCAAGAGGAGGCGAACCGATGGATGGTGGAAATGTACGCTGGTCTTGTGGTTGACCGTAGACGAGACTATCGGCAGTATTTTGTGGTCCATACGCAGCCCTCGGAAGTGAGCTGGAAAGACAATTGCCAGAACATGGACGAGATTATGACGCCACAGGAATGCATCGAATACTTTGAGCAGCCTGCGAAGGGAAACAGATTCGAATTCTACGACTGGGCCTTTTCGGAGAAGACTCATGAGGAGAGCATGCCCTAGATTCTGCTCGAGACGGGCCAACCTTTATCTGTTCAGGGGTATGTGTCGGTCTTTAAGGCTGAGATTGGTTGTGAGAATGGTACATAGTATTAATACATATATGGATGAGCTTTTTTAATCTTGGGCGTTGATTGTTAAGGGGAGAAGGGAAGGGGGGGGGGTTCATCTCGTCGCAAGATTACCACAAAGCTCGACGTTATCTTTGCCGGGTTGACAAAGTGTGCAAACGTACAAGGGTGGCTGCAATCATGGTTGGAACTAGTCCATTCTGGGTATACTTACGCAAGCAATTGGTCAATTACCAAGTGACGCACGAGGCTTCACGAGGCCCCCTCCCCTCTAAATCTCGGGGAACATTTGGACGCCAATGGGGGTTTATGTGTGTGTGTCACTGTATGAGAGAGTGAGAGAGATAGGGAAGATCCGCTGGTTTGGCCGTACTCGGCGCGTGGGACTGTCTCTCATCAAGACGACTGCCGTCTCTTTTCTTTTCTGAATTATCATTTTATCATATTTTACGAACTCTTTTTCTTCAACCCTACTGATTCTGACCCAAGACGCTGTCAAAAGACCTCTGGGGGTAGTATCCTCGAGCCTTTTTTTTGCGATACATTGGACACTCGACAGCCACAGCCACAGCCACAGCCACAGCCACAGCCACAGCCACAACGAGAGTGACAGTGACAGTGACAGTGACAGCGACAGTGACAGCGACAGCGACAGCGACAAGAGTTGGGACCCTTTGGAAAAGAAAGCTAGAATCTGAACACTCTACAAGCCACCAGTCATCAGACACTAGACGATACGCATCGACAGCTCCAACAAGCAATCGACAACCGAACAACCGGACAACCGACAACAAGGACATGGTCAAGCGCAGTCTGTCGCTCTCGCAGCGACGCGCTTCAGTGGGCAATGATCCCAGCGCAGATGCAGCCCTGGCGCGCTTGGGTTATGCGTCCGAGCTGCCGAGGAATCTTAGCATGTTGAGTGTGCTGGGCATGTGAGTACATACCCATTTCCTACTTGATACTCTATTCCGACTTTGGTCGTCGTGGTAACACAATGACCGGCTTATGTGCAACTTGATGAACCATGAGTACTGATCAACTTGACCAACCATGAGTACTGATCAACTTGACCAACCATGAGTACTGATCAACTTGACCAACCATGAGTACTGATCAACTTGACCAACCATGAGTGCTGATCAAACAAAGGTCCTTTGCCATCATGGCCGTACCTTTTGGACTGAGCACCACCATGTACATCACCCTCACGGATGGTCAGAGCGTTACCATCCTTTGGGGATGGTGCTTGGTCTCCATCATTTCTCTCGCCATTGCTGCTTCTCTCGCCGAGATCTGTGCCGTTTATCCCACTGCTGGTGGCGTCTACTACTGGTCCGCCATGCTTTCAACTCGCAAATACGCTCCCGTCGCTTCCTGGGTAACTGGCTGGCTTACACTCGTCGGGAACTGGACCGTGACTCTCTCCATCAACTTCTCTGGTGGCCAACTCGTCCTCTCCGCCATCACCCTCTGGAAAGAAGACTTTGTCCCCAACCAGTACCAGACCATCCTCATGTTCTGGGCTGTCATGCTCGTCTGCATGATGGTCAATATCTTTGGCGCTAAATATCTGGATCTGATAAATAAGATCTGTATTTATTGGACCGCGAGTAGTGTTGTCATCATCATTGTTACCATCTTGGCCATGGCGGATGACAAGAGAAATGCCGAATTCGTCTTTGCCCATTATGATGCTAGTGCTAGCGGCTGGTAAGCTTGATTTTTACCCGGGCCATTTTGATGCAACCTCGATATGCTGATGAGAACTGCAGGCCGGCTGGATGGGCCTTCTTCGTTGGTTTGCTTCAAGCTGCGTATACGCTGACTGGGTACGGCATGGTAAGCAACTTGAAGCTCTCCCTTCTGCACCGATACTATTACTGACAACTTGTTAGGTCGCTGCCATGGCGGAAGAGGTCCAGAACCCAGAGCGTGAGGTCCCCAAGGCTATTGTACTTTCCGTTGCCGCAGCCGGAGTCACTGGTGTCATCTACCTGATTCCCATCCTTTTCGTGCTCCCCGACGTTCAACTACTCCTCGATGTTGCCAACGGTCAACCCATTGGCCTCTTGTTCAAGACTGTCACCGGATCTGCCGCTGGAGGCTTTGGACTTTTGTTCTTAATTCTAGGCATTCTGTTCTTCGCCGGCGTAGGAGCCCTCACGGCTGCCTCTCGTTGCACGTATGCCTTTGCCAGAGACGGCGCCATCCCCGGCTCCACCATCTGGAAGAAGGTCGACAAGCGCTTCGACATTCCCCTCATGGCTCTCGTCCTCTCCACGGCCGTTGACTGCCTCCTCGGCCTCATCTACTTCGGCTCATCCGCTGCGTTCAACTCTTTCACCGGCGTAGCCACCATCTGTCTCTCCACATCCTACGGCATGCCAATCCTCATCTCCGTTCTCCGTGGCCGCAGAGCCGTCAAGAACAGCACCTTCTCCCTCGGCAAATTCGGCTACTTTATCAATGTGACCACCCTGTGCTGGATCGTCCTCGCCGTTGTGCTCTTCTGTATGCCGGTTTCCATCCCTGTAGAAGCCCCAACGATGAATTATGCGTCTGTAGTTTTTGCAGGGTTTGCTTGTGTTAGTGTGGCATGGTATTTTATCAGGGGTCGCAAGGTGTTCACTGGACCGCCGGTCCCTATCGATGTTGCGCCAGGTGAGATTACACATACGGCCGGTTTGGTGACCATGGATAGTAGGGCGGAGAGGAATGGCGATGTGGAGGGCAAGTTGACCAAGGAGACGGAGGCTGGGCACGAGCATGAGCATGAGCATGTGCACTAGATATTTGGCATGGGTCTTGGGAGAGAAGATTCGATGTTTGGGGGGGGTCGGTGAAGGTGAAGGTGTGGATTATAGTGGGTAACAGTGTGTTGATAAGGCTTTTTGGAAGCGTTGAAGTGAACTGTATGAATTGACATTCAACTTGTGTACAACGATCGAGGGACGATGTTAATAAGCAAGCATTTTTTTATTATCATCACTACATTCTTGTCATTACTATTATAGTCTTGTCATTACTATAATAGTCTTGTCATTACTGTTATATTCTTATTATTACTGTTATATTTTTATCATTACTGTTATGTTTTTATCATTACTGTTATATTCTTATCATTGCGGTTATATTCTTATCCTTGCTGTTGTATTCTTATCGTTGCTCTTATATATATGTACGTTTATATATTTCCAATGTCATGTGTTGACATGGACGGCGGTTACGCCACAGGATCAGCCACCGCCGCTAAGATGTATCTATCCATCACCCTCGGAACCTCCATTCCGCCAACCTATAATTTGTAGGCTCAAAACACCACCAAATCACTTTACGCGACATATTCTCTCAATCGCGCATACATCTATGAACGCGTCCATCTTGAGACACAGCAATGGCGCAAACGTACGTATCTCTCCCATTGCCTTTTCCCTGCAAAACCTGTCGTACTTGAGGCGTTGAGTGCGCGCATCCCTTGAGCCAGAATACTTACTGACTTTTGAAGCCGAACGGAGCCCATAGATCTCACCATCTCAGACGATGACGATAATACACCTGCCCTATCTCGCCCTACACCCCCGATACCGAAGAGAACTAAAGTACCTCTACCCGCCAATGTTCGACACCTTTACCCCGACCACACTCCGCATACCTCTGCGCCAGCACCCTCGCCAGCACCAGCTACTCGACCAAAGCAATCACCATTTATTTTCTCCGAAAAGTTTCGACGCCTCGCACAAACTCAATCTTCTTTCCCTCACCACACATCTCCAGGCACATCGTCAAGCTTTGTTCCTGTGAAACATGGCACGAGTAGGCCAAGTACGGGAGGATCAGGGTTTAAGCTACCTGTGGAGAAACGAAGAAAGGTCGCCGCGCCTGGGAGCCAGAAGGACGTAGTTTCCTCTTCTCTATTTCCTCCTCGACCAGCTACAAATGGGAATCACACCGGCGCACGGCATTCGCTACCGAGCGGTGCTTCTGGAATTAAGCGCCCTGGAAATAGTGCACAACGATCGCGAACTTCTCTTGGGAATAGCTCATCCAAGGCTATGGAAGGTGCTGCTCCCGCTCCAACAGCACCATATGGGAACCAAATGCCTTCGACAGACTATCTTAACATGGCGCTCAAATCGAACAAGTCGAAGAAGCAACCCCTTGAGGAGGATTTGTTCGTTAGTCAGCCACGGACCTTCTATATAGGGAAGATGGATACAGAGGAAGATGATGGTCTCGGGCTATATGGCACTCGAAATTCTGTCGTGTCTCCAACAGTACCTACTAGAGACAGACCCTCTTCCGAGGACACCAAACCATACGACAACAGCAACTCTATATTGAAAGCCTTCAACTCTAGGACATTACCGAAGAAGTCTTCAACTCCCCACTTGAAAGTGTCGACTGGAAACTCATCATCAAAGCCGGGTTCGTTCTCGGCCGCAGTTGGCTTCTCGTCAGACGAAGAACGAGACAGTGTCTTATCAAACTCTCCAGCTCCCAGAGATGAGACTGTTTCTGGCAATGCTTCAGCGCTGTCGCCACCGACATTTCAAACCAAGGGCGAATGGCCAGAGCAGGAGACTCACTTCCTCATTTTTCTCAAAGAGGTGAAGAAGCTCTCGTGGCGTGACCTCATGATAGTATACCAGAAAGAATTTCCAACCCGAAACTATGGCAGTGTACAAACATATTATTCACACAAAGTCAACAAGAGAGACAGATCTTTAGATCCACCGAGACTGAATCTTCCTCCAAACTTCTCCGCCGACGCCTTGGTCGACTGGCCAAGTGTTCATTCACGGTTTCCCCTCCCTATCCAGAACAGCAGACTTACTCAAGAGGCTGAACAACTTCGGCGCCAAAATCGGAAACCTCCGCAACGTCATTTCTCTGAATCACGCGAAGGTTCTTCTGCAAATGAGTCTGGTCCACCGAAAGCACGACCGCGCCGTGCGGCGCCTGTGAATTACACATGGCCCAAGAGAAGGTTCGTATCACAAGAAGACGAAGGTTTGATCATGGACGACTTAGATGTCGTGGACGCACAGGGCATATTCAGTCCTGCCAGAACTGGCCAATCTTCAGACGAGCTACATCTTGGTCCCGACACTGTCATTCCTGTTGACAAGCCTATGATGATGGATTTTGAGCAAGAGGACGCTGGTGTGGCGGTAGCATTGGGCCAAAACCTGCCCTATCTCTCCTTTTCGCAACGTTCAGTTGTCAAGAGTTGCCCAAAGGAAGGGGAATGGGAGCAACTGACCGGCCGCAATTGGCAGGGACTAGTCTTGCACGTTGACTTTAACCACAAAGAGGAGCAGGTTGTAGAGCGAACGATAGCGAAGGTACTTCCAGGAACACAAGCCGAATCTACCAGCCTTCGGAAGCGGCTTCACAAAGTCTTGAGACACCAGCCCGATCACAAGATTCTGCAATTGGCCTATGAGATTCGGCGAAAGCTTTCTACAAGAGACCAAGCGAGCATCGATGCCTTCCTAGTAGACGCAAAGGCTGGCAAGCTACACAGTAAGCCGCAGATTGAGCGAATTGGGGCTGTCCGACCGAATCGCAAGTTCAGCTCTGCTCCCAAAACCTCTGCTTCCTCACTAATTCGACAACGCGAACTTGGCTTGCAGTCCAGGAGAGGCTGGAAATCGGCATGCAGGCCGCTTTCTTACCAGATGCAAAACAATGTTCAAGATACACTTGGCCCAGTATTTTCATTCACGGGCGCATCGAGTGACATTCACACTGTGGCCTGGTCGGCCGATGGTCAGTGCTTTGCTGCAGGAGCAGTGTGCGTTACAGATGTCCATTCTATGCAGTACAACCGTCCGAACAATCTGCTATACGGGGATCTCACCAATGGTACCATTCGGGAATTGGGCGAACATTGGATCGATCGTCCTCTAACTGACACTGGTCCAAACTCCACTTACGCTATGCAAGCGTCTCAACCACCTTATCTTTACACGACCATTTCGTCGGTTGCCTTCTCCCCTTCAGGGGAATATATGTTCTCAGCCGGATACGACGAGGTAGCTGCCATATGGCGTACCTCGAGAGATGGCTCGCAGCCTGAGGTTGTCAAACAACTGAAACACAAAAAGCCGGTCGATATTCTGACAGTCGGATGTCATGGAAAGGTCGCAACCGCGTCCAAAAAGCCTAACAATGCAGTCAAAGTAATTTGCATGAATGAGAACAATCCAACCGAGATTACTAAACAATCGTATGCCTCAACCAAAGCCCAGCAGCACTCCAATCTCAACATTCTACCGACTGCACTACAATTTGAGCCAAACTATGGCCGATTGTTGCTTGCGGGATTCGGTGCGAACTCCAAGGCTAGTGAATCCAGGCTTGATACCTTTGGGGATATCTGTCTCTGGGACGTTGAAACCCAGCAGCAGTTGTCTATCCTTGGGTCTGGGAAGAACGTTTTTGACGTTGCTTTCAATCCAACCCAAGCACATCAGCCTTTGTTTGCCGTTGGTTGCGTAGCGGGTCAAAACGTAAATAGGGGAACACGTTCACTGCTGCGATTACATGACATTGTAACTGATGGGAGGTATTCCATGGTCATGGAGATGGAGTGTGCGGCGCTTGACATGAATGACGTTGTCTGGTGGTAAGTTTTTCTGTTCTGAAACCTTGGAAAGACGTGGGCTAATTAGCAAAGTCCATACGATGAGAACCTGATTGCTGCTGGATGCACAAGTGGCCGAACCTACGTTTGGGATATCAGAAACCCCAACGATTATTTGTACAGCCTTTCGCACGGAAAATCTCTCATGCCTCTTGACGAATACGCCGACCGCGAGGTCACAGACACTGGAGTTCGTTTTCTTTCCTGGGGCCACAATGCTACTCGTTTGTACAGTGGCTCTTCAGATGGCGTTGTCAAGGTCTGGGATGTAGTCGGCTCTCCACAAGACGTCTTCATTAAAGATCTTATTACTATTGACTCGGGCGTTATGTCGGGTGCTTTTAGCCCAGACAAAAGCAAACTCATCGTTGGTGAGGTCAATGGATCCATTAGTATCCTCGAAGTTGGACGAGATGACTGTTCGATCAAAGAGACTGAAAGGCTTCGATACCTCCCATACCAAACTTCCGATGCGGATCATATGGAGGTTGACGCTAGCAAGGAAACCATGGAAGTCGACTCCGGAAGAGCTATCGCCTCTGAGCTCCTTGTGGCGGAAGAGATGATCAGCATACCTATGAGCGGTCTTCCGATTCGGCAGAGCGTTCAAGGTCCCAATTACAGAGGGCCTTTTGATAACGGCGTTGATGCTCCTTTCCTCCGTGAACAGGCACTTGAAATGCAGCTCAGGATGACTGCCACATCTGGCACAGAATGCAGCATTCCATCTTGCATGGACGACATCTCCAAGATAACTTTCGAGGAGACTGGAGACTCGGGCCGGAGTGCAGATCGCATACCCGATGAACTGCGTAAGCAATGGAAACTCACCGGATCCTCACAGTCCACCTTCCCTGGGAAAGCGAAGTGTGTTGACTGCGGTCGCCCCGCTCGCCCTGTGGAATCCACATCCAACATCGTTGACTCCGCACGCTGCGAACGCTGTTCTTTCACCTGCTTCAGGTGTGGGGCCATGAATAAGATTCGACCTGAAACCGATCGATTTGAGTGTGCAGAGTGTCTAAGGATCTGGAGTATAGGAGCTTTAGGCTATGAGTGCCTTCAGGGGAAGGACATGCGCGTCGGTGACCCACTCAAGGGCATACGAGAGACGTCTCCAGAACTAGAGAAAAGGAGGAGGCAGAGAGCGAAATTTTTGGACGATGACACAACGTTCGGTGATGATATGAACGCTCTCACTGACTACTACCTATCATTGGCGATTAGCAGACCAGATTCGCCGCCACTATGAAAGCGATGGACAAGCAATCTTAAGAAGGCAAAAACTGGCATTTCTGGACGAAAAGACGACTACTTTGGCGGAAACCATGCAGTTGAAAAGAGGATATCTGCTGTACCTTTTATATATTTGCCGGCGACATGCTTGCTTGATTTTGCGGCATAGTGTGGATGGACATGGGCATAAAGTTGGGACTTCACGCTAGACTGGGCATATAGTCATGAGCATCATTTGCGGTGTAGTAATGGTGCTACATGTCTTATTAATTCATATACCCCATTTCATTTTACTATTCTAAATATTTCCCCCCCCCCCCCCCTCCCCCCTGTGTGCCAACTCTATGCCATGCTTATATTTGTTGAATCGATGAATGGGGGAAAATTTGTGCATTTGTGACAACGAAAGAGAAGGCGTCTCAGAGACTAACCCCCGTCGTGACGAATCTAGACAAACCGGGCGGTTCCACTGTACATACATACCATTCGGGATTCGCTCTTGCTTTGTTGTTTGGGGGGGGGGGGCAAGAGTACGTTGGACGATGCGCTGCGACGATACGAAGAAAGATGCCTGTGAGGATGTTTTGAAATACTTGGAAAGGAAAATGAAAAGTTAGGTGGTCTGCCGAGGAGGGGGTTGGTATCTCCTGGATCGAGTACACACACACACACACACACACACACACACACACACCTTTATTATATTGCGGGATTCTAAGCTGGCGTATTAGCTAGAGTGAGGAGAGAGTTGGCAGACGGTGGGGATAGATAACGGCATGATTTGCTCTTGATTTCCTACTTTGCGGTAAGACCGAACGCCGAAACCGAGCAAGCAGTCGAGAGAAACAAAGGGGAAAAAAAAAGAAGCAAGAAGCACGAGTGTTCCGAGACGTGAGTGTAGATAAGAATTGACGTAGCGTGGCCAATGAGTTAATTTGCTTCTATCTTATGTCCATGGAAACACTCCAATTGCGAGGACGATTTTCCTTCTTCGGAGCCTATGACTTCCAAAACAAACGTTCTATGCAGCTCTTCAACCCCTCTTCTTCGATCCAGGAGCAGGGCTCGCGCCACGACTGTTGGAACCCGAATCCGTCTTTCCAGCCATCCAACCAGCAAGGTCAAAGTTTTGCAGTTTTTGAGCGGGGTTTTCGCCTGACGGGGCGAGAGGGCTCTTCTTCTGCATTTCTTCGAATTCGGCGCGGGTTTCAGGGTCCACTGTTTTTTGTTTGTTTGTTAGTTCAATGAAATCGTTGGAAGCCAAAGGGCATGGGTTGGTGCTAGCCGGATACGTACTGTTCTCCATGAGGTATGGCATTCCGAAGATCATGACCATGGAGAAGAGCGCCATGAGAATCATGGGACTCTTCAAGAACGACAGTGGCGAAACTATCACACAATCAGCATATATCATATCACACCCCTCTCCTTCCCCCCCACCCCAGAGACGAAATACTCACAGCCCTGCCTCTCTTGGAAATAATACTTCTGCCCCAACGGTCTCGTCTCAAGCACAACGCCATTCCCGCCTTCCCCAATCAGCTCGCCCTTGTTATCCCACTCGTTCCCGATGAAAGTCTGCCACGCCTTGACCAGCTCTCTCTTCTCGCCGCTGCCCTCGACAGCCTCCTCGACGCTGACGTCGAGGCGTAGAGGGTGGAACGCGTAGTCCCGGCAGTGCACCATTAATAGGTAGCTCCCCGCGCTGACGTTGGCGAAGTTGAAACTGTTCGCGCGCGTGAGGTATGCCTCTATGGGGGCACCAGACGAGTGAAGGGTTGCGTATGTGGTGGAGGGCAGCGTTGATGGGTTTACGATGGGCGTATTGGGGATGTGGAGTGTGAAGCGGGCAGCGCTGACGGCCGAGGCCAAACAGGCTAGAGTCGCAAGAGAGGTACGCATTATGTGGTGTTGTCGTGGGTGGAATCGCTAGACGATGGCTGGTGATGCGGTGCGGTGATGTCGCGGGAGAGCTTGGAGACGTTGCGGAGGAGCGTCGGGGAAATGATGGTCCGAGGAAAATACGAAATAGTTGAGATGGAGCTGTCAAGGGTGTCGATAAATTGACAATCGGCATTAGATTTGCGCCTATCCATAGTTGGATAATTAGCTTCATAAATGTTCACTGGTGTGTTGAAGTAGTTCGTTGTGTGAGATATGGCGTTCTTGCCTACAGTCTACAAGATCCAAGAGTATACTTTCAAAGGACCAGATTCATATGCACGCATGCGGGCTTCCTGGTTTGCAAATGAAACGACAATATCAGTTCGGTAATATGTCCATTAGAAGACAACGCCAGTAATTAAATGATATATTCGATAAACGGAATCAGAAAAGGGACCTAGGTCAACTCTGGAAGAACGCCATGCAATGCATATCTCCTTGGAAGTACTCTTACCATGGCATATAATGTAGAAAACACCCGTGGTATACTTCGCTTCAACAGCATCCACCCCAGCCCTGTTGTCCTTTCCTCCCTCTAGCCACATCATTCATTCCAAGATTTACTCTTGCGCTATTAGCACCTCCAGCATTTGCTCCCTTAACACCAGACCTTCTGTCATTGAGATCGTATTTGCCTGCTTCGATGTTCTGGTATATCCTCTCGGCGACCTCGAGAAATGCTCTTTCTACGCCTTCTCCGGACTTGGCAGACGTCTCCACGTATTGCATTACGCCATTTTCACGGCACCATTCCTCGGCTTCTTCTTTCGTCACCTGGCGCTTATTTTCCTCGCTCTCGTTCTTCACTGTTGATGCGGAAGCCAAATCACTCTTGTTCCCCACCAGTACCACGATGATGCCCTCTTCGGCTATCTGCCGCAGATCGGTAAGCCAACTAGTCACGCTGAGAAATGTGTTCTTCCGTGAGATATCAAAGACGAGTAGTGCGCCACTCGCGCCGCGGAAATAGCTCCTTGTAATGCTCTTGTATGTTTCTTGCCCGGCCGTGTCCCATAGTGAGAGTTTCATGTGTTTCTGTGGTTGCTGTTTCGAGGGTGATGTAGGAGGTGCAGGGACTGACTGGGCGGGGTTGTTGATGGCAAGTTCGAGGGATGCGGGAGGGCCGACGGGGACGATGCGCGAGCCGAATTCAACACCGATGGTGACATCGTGGTGGGGGGAGAAGCGACCTTCGCATAGACGAATGGTTAGCTGCAGGCAATTAGTAGACGAACCGACGATAGAGGTTTGGAATACCTAGTCAGTATGAGGGCACTCACAGACGACTTTCCGCATCCCGAGTCACCTAAAGACACAATCTTTGCTATGTAGTCCCATGGTTGAGACATTAAAGGCGGTCGTTCTTTGGAGGTGTGGGGTTTCCCGAAGGCGGCGATGATCCGATAAAGAGGGTTGCGACAGCGCGGGGATATGCAGTGAACGGATCGGGAATGGGAGCAGTGGTAGCGCGGTATGTTTGTGTGGGACGTTAGAGAGCAAGATGATGTGGAAGGTTTCAGACGACTGGAGCTTTGGTGATGATGGCATGGAGGTGGACAAGCGCGCTAGAGCTACGTTAGCCACGTCTTGGCCGTGGCACAAGTCCCGAAGAGGAATCTACTGTATTATATTATATATTATTGTTATTATTATTTATTTATGGGGAGGTATACATATGAGCGTCTGACATGATAGTAATAATAGTAGAAAACATACAAGTAGTACTCGTAAACATGCCGATGTCGGATGCGGTAGGGCAAAGCTATTTTCAAACGTCTTCTTTTTAGACGTCCATGACTTGGTCCAATACTTTCAGCAAATTAATGAAGCAGAAAGCAGAAGACTTGGACGAAGAGTTTCCAAGAGCACCTCTGACACTCTCATCATCATCGTCATCATCATCATCATCATCATCATCATCATCGTCACTAACGCGGAATCAGGGAATGAGCCTGCTTTGCACGCTTCCAGGGTTTCAGATCCATCACGTGTAGAATCGAACAAAGAAAGGGGAAGCGATCAAAGGGCTGATATCATTACAATGGAAAGATTAATACAAAGGCCAAAGTACATATGTAGATATATATAATATGGTGGGGGATCTGAGCTAACAGATTATTGAGAGGTTATATCGACATGTCACGATTGGAGATTGGAGATTGGAGATTGGCTGCGGGGCGATGCGATAGATATTAGCACATACAGTACCGTGCATGTCTAGGCACATATCATTGTCGATGCTTGGATGATCGCTAATCCACTTCGGATTAAATCTGTGGGTATTAATACAAAGGTACGAAGTAACGCCGTCGATTTGACGGCACGTGACGAGAAAGAGAGAGAGAGTTGAAGCTCCAGCTCGAAAGAAGGTCAAACCTTGTGACACTGACACTTGAACCTTACGCGCAGACCTCACAGTACACACAGTACACACAGCACACACAGTATATTTTGGACCTGGATTCCAGCATCGTCCATCTTCTCACCACACGCACACATCACATATATACACATAACATCTATCCCTATTCACGCGCACCCTCCGTTGGCCACGGCGCAGATCAACAGCTGGATGCGTCATCCGCCGCTGCCTCTTGTATACCTATCGCCCGCACCCGCACCCGCACTGCCGCCTCACCGCGAAACCAAGACCTTGAGTCAACCCACACCAACACAAGGCTCCAGCCCACATACACATACACACGCACACACATACACAAACACACCTGAGACGACTGTGGGAAGCTGCATCGGACACACGAGCAGTCTGTAAAGCAACCAGCCCACCATGTTTTCCGAATGTAAGCCCTTCAGAGTCCTTATCGCGCTCATGTGACGCTTCTGTCTGAGACAGCCTGCTCTGCTCCTTGTGACTGACCTGCGTGCTCTCTAGATGCCTCCAAATTCCTCTCTCAGTCACAGTCCCGACTGTCACTGGGCCAGCCCGACACTCCTTTCGGCCGCAACCCTTCAGACAGACATCTCCCGCCCTCACGAACGCGAGGAACCGCATCATTCTCCCAACAGCGCCGCAACATGCCAAATCCTTACAGCTCCCAGGGCATGTCCCGCTTTGCCTTTGCTTCGCGGACGTCAAACGCGCCCGCTCCGCTATTCTACTCCGCCACGGACGACTTTCGGGAAGAGGATGACCACGAAGAACACGACAGGGAAATGGCAGATCACTATGCGCTACAGCGATCGCGGCGGCAGTTTGGAGGAAGCCGCCTTTCGGAATCCTCAGACGTTGATGAAGATGCAATAGGGAGATCGGACCACACAATAGATGGCGGCAGCATCGAGAACGATGCGCCTGGCTATGGCTTGGGGAGAGGCATCAAGAGCTCGTGGAAGGGGGACAAGCCAAACACGCGAGGACGATCTATTACCGTCACGGGCCTGGAACCGGAAGAGAGAGATCAGAGCGTGCCACTATCCGAGGCGAGCGCTCCAAGTAGCAAAGGGAAGGAGAGGCTGGTCGATGTCGAGCTTGCCTCTACTGTGCGAGGTAGCATGGATGAATTGCAGAGGGAAGAATATATGGGCGACATGGACGAGCGACCGCCATCCTACCAACAGTTTCGAAATATGCCAAAGTCGAAACGGCTGCGCAGTCCCCTCCGTACCAACTTGCCCATTCCACTGGAAACCGACGAGGATACTCTGGAACAAAGCCGCCGCATAAGCTCTGATTGCGAAACCGTGCCACTGGTTGTACCCGTGGATCCTGCAGCACCTCCAAGACACAATTTCTTCTTCGCCGAACTGTTTGTCATTGTTCAGTGCGCAATCTTTGGCATATTCATCATCTCTCTTTTACAAGAATCGTCCCCTGATAAGAAGCATCCACTTGGCGACACAATCTACACGGTCCTACATTCGTCGTTCCATCTCATAGGCGTATACTCTCTTGTCTCTATCCTAGTCGGACTCCTGTGGCTGTCACTGCTACGATCCTTTGCCCGGCCTCTGATCATGCTGATCCTGGTTGCGGTGCCACTCGTATCGTTCTCTTTCTTCCTCTATCCCTTCATTTCAAGCTACAAAGGCACGTGGTATGGCGGGAATGTTCAGGCCAAGGCGATGCGGTGGATGTCGCTCATTCCATTCTTCTTTTCACTCTTCTGGATCTTCACAGTATGGAGAGGACGGCGGTCGCTGACAAAGGCCTCCGATATGCTCGAATTCGCGGGAGATATTCTCAGAGCCCAAGCACCCCTCATCATGGTAGGAATTGCCACGTTGGCCTGTGTAATTCTCTGGTCGTGGGTCTGGATGTTGATGTTTTCCCGTCTCTTCCTCGGCGGCCACTTCAAGAACTCGGTCTGGGTCATCGATCTTGGCACTTGGTGGCTTGGAGTGTTATTCTTCCTAGACTACTTCTGGACGCTCAGCGTTATCGCGGGGGTACAGCGGGCTACCACTGCTGCAACAGTGTCTCAGTGGTATTTCCACCGAAATAGTGTACCGGCTCCCTCAAGCCGAACTGTTGTACAGGCCTCGCTGCACCATGCAACTCACACCATGGCCGGTACCATTTGCCTTTCGACTCTCATCTCGCTGCTCATACGACTTCCGCTCATGGTTCTGCCACGCCGGATTGCCGGGATTTTCAGCATGTGCGCGTACTCGCTCATCCCAACGCCAATCGCTGCGTTGACAAATCCCCTCACGTTGACTTACGCGGCTGTCCACGGACAGCCTCTCGCACAAGCAGCTCGGGGTTTGTCAAATATGAGTTTCATTTCGTCGGAATCGCCAACGACAACATTGGGTCCTCGCTCCTTTTCTCCTGTACATGGGCAACCGGCTATTGTCTCGTACCGCCTTGCAAAGCTCCTTCTCCACGCTATCCGCTGGTTGATCACACTCTCCCTTGGCTTTGGTGGATGGGTTTCGACGGCTAAAATGCTTCACATGGGCAATGAAAACATAAAGGGAAGCTTGTATGCGTATGTGGTGGGTCTGATCAGTGCAGCGATCGGATGGGGCGCCCTCGGAGCCATGGAGGGCGTGTTAGGAGGCATTCTCGATGCAGTGTTGGTGTGTTGGGGTAGTGAAGTTGGCCGAGATGGAAGGGGAGATGCGAGATACTGCGTCGAGGCAGGCAAGCTTTTCGGCGAAGAAGTCCCTGGGATAGGGAGAGGGCGGTTCGAAGTGTAATTAGAGAAACACTGGGCGATGCATCGAGTGGAGTTCTTACTTTGGATACTTTGTCTATATTACCCGTGGAAAGCCAGGCGTTTGAATAGACCGTTCGAGCGTCAAAGGAGCGGCATAACTTTGGCGTTTTGTTTTGATGTTTGGAGATGGGGAGAATATATCGGAACTGTGCGTGTACGTGTAGACCGAGTGTAGTTACTGCTGATAATCAACCTCCGGCGGGAACTTGGTATTGGTACAGTACGTAAGAAGTAGCGTTGGCGGATAGAAGAGGAGGTATTTTGTAACCTATTTATTGCCTTACTGTGTAAACCGCACGGCAACGTAAATCATTTCCCATCCTTTTGGCCTTTTTTTTTTCTTTCTTTTCTTGTAATTACGTACAGACTCTATTAGAGTACATAATAATAAGTACTCGGAAGTCGTGTGGTGGTAAGCCACTGTTAAGCCACTTTGTGGCGGTTTGTGGCGGTTTGTGGCGGTTTGTGGCGGTTTGTGGCGGTTTGTGAGCATTGACCACCACTTTACGAAGCAACGCGCCCAAACGCGTATACGTCGTTCTGGCACACGCATCGCCTGGCGAACTCGCAACATCGTTAGCAATTTTTCCACAATCATGGCCAACCAACAGCGACTCCGCTTCAGACAGGCTCGTAAGTAATAATCGACCGCCAAGTATCATTTTGAGAGCTCATCCATTGCTACATTCAGATGCCCCCGGCGCAACCTTCCTCACATATACCCCAAATGGCAAGAAGCTCATCACCGCCGGTGTGGACAACTTCTGCCGTATATTCAGTACTGGATCCGACGACGAGCCTGTCACAGTAGATGATGTGCAGGAGAATAATACGGCCATTGTTGCAGGAGTATGCGAATTTGCTGCAGCTATCAAAGACGGATTGAGGGCTAACATGGCTTCTAGAATGGCTTCTTCATTGCGGGGTCCGAGGACGGGACAGTTAGCAAATATTCTCTGGAGACGAACAAGTTTGAGGAAATCCTTGTGCGAACATCGCTGCCGGTCCGAGACGTTGCATTGAGTCCAGATGGGAACTGGATTGCTGTTGCGAGCGAGTAAGTCTTTTGCTCACAGGCTCGACTTGATGCAAACTGATCCGTGATAGGGAAATCGCCGTCAAAGTTGTAAACACCAAGGATATGACGCAAATTCAAATGCTGAACGACCAAACACGAGCCGTCAAACATGTCGCATTCGACAGCACGGGAACACGCCTCGCGCTGTCCTGCACAGATGGCAGTCTCTACATGTACTCTCTGGGCTCAGGGCCGCCGGAGATGATCAAGAAGGTAGATGGTATGATCAAGAGCTTGGAATCGACCGCAGAGGCTAGCTCCAAAGTACTGTGGCATCCAGATGGAAGGGCTTTTGCCACCCCTACCGCGGGCCGAGAGATCCAGGTCATGTCTGTGAGCGATTGGGAAAAGCAACGGTCGTTCAAAACAAGCCATTCGCAGGACATCACAGCTGCAGCGTGGTCTCCCAATGGGGCTCTATTGGCAACGACTTCGAGCGACCTGACTCTTCGTCTCTGGGATGTAAAGACACAGGAACTCCTGAAGACATACGACGATATGAAAGCCACAGTGCTGGCTATGGTCTGGCACCCGACGGAGAATATACTCTCCTACACGAACAACGACGGCGAGCTATACATCCACACCGACTTTGTCCCAACAGAGCACGCTTCTCTCCTAGCAAAGTCGACACAACCTGCCCCTTTTTTCCACGATCCAGCAGAAGGCCGATCTGGCAATGCAACCAAGCAACCCACCAATGGCGCAGAACTTGTTCTTCCAGAGCGGCGAGCAAGAGCCGGTACTCCCGACTCACTAGATGACCTCCTCGGTTCGGATGTCATGGACGATGACGCCGGGGATTTGCAAGATTTCGTCGTCGACGATGACAATGCCGGTTATGCACCCGCCCTCAACGGCCACGGGAAACGCACAAATGGACATCTCCCCAGTCTTCAAAGCCCCAAAGGCAAGCGTCGCGCCTACGGATCTTCGTTCCAACCTGAAATACACGAGGGTTTCCAACCGGGCAGCACGCCCTGGCGCGGCAATAGACGCTACCTTTGTGTTAACCTTACAGGCTGGGTATGGACACAATCCCAAGAACAAACGCACCACACCGTGACGGTAGAGTTCCACGACACAGAGCACCACCGGCGTTTTCATTTCACGGACCCGTTCAGATACGACAAAGCATGCCTGAACGAAAACGGCACACTCTTCTCCTGCCAACCTAGTCCAGGGACTCCGGCAATGATATACTACCGCCCGCACGAGACTTGGACCACGCGAACAGAATGGCGCACGAACCTTCCCACGGGGGAAACAGTGACCGCCATCGCGCTCTCGGACTCGTACATTGTCGCCACGACCAGCGCAAACTACGTACGAATCTACACCCTTTTCGGGCTCCCGGTGCGCGTGTACCGACAAAAGGCCTCGCCGGCCGTGACATGCGCCGCCTGGCGCGACTACGTGCTGACCATCGGCAACGGACCCGTGGGCGGCGACGGAATGTGCCAACTTTTATACACAATCGAGAATGTGAAGCGGGACGAAATCTACCAATGCGAGGACATGGTCGCCCTGACCCCCAACGCAACACTGAAATCCGTCTTCTTCTCCGAAGAGGGCGATCCGTACATCTATGACTCGACCGGCGTCCTGCTCACATTGATGCACTGGCGCACGCCGGGCCAAGCGCGCTGGGTACCTATGCTCGACACAAGACTCCTCACGCGTCTCGCCTCGGGAAACAAGACTGAATCATACTGGCCCGTCGCCGTCGCCAACCACTCCAGCGGCACCCCACGCTTCCACTGCTACATCCTCAAGGGCGCAGACAAGAACCCATACTGGCCGCAACCCGTGCTGTCGGAATTCGGGTTCCAGATCCCGCTCACATCTATGTCGGACAAGAAGGCACACGACGATGTGGATGAAATGGACGTCTCGGACGACGACGACGAAGACACTGGTGCAAGACGGAAATCGGCCGCTGCACAACAAACCGCCCTGGAGCAATCGCTCATCCTAAACAGCACCCTGCACGCACAACTCTCGTCGACACTGTCTCACACGCGGCTCACGCCACACCAAAAACATCGACTGACGACGCTCGAGGTGGAAATCGACAAGACGCTCCTGCAGCTTCTGGCGCAGGAATGTCTAGCTGGAGAGGACCGAGGCATGAAGGCGCTGGAGATTGTCACACTGATGCGGGATGCGAATGGCAAGATGTTGGATCTGGCCAACAAGGTTGCGACGAGGTACGGACGGGAGGTGCTGGGCGAAAAGATCAGGGAGTTGGAGGAGAGAAGGTTGGTGGGCTTGGATGAGGAAGACGAGGTGTAGTGGGGGTGGTGGTATATATGCAGTCCTTGTTGTTTTGTATTACGAGGACTGACTGGTATATGCGGTCCTTGTTGTTTTTGGTCATGGTATTACATCTGATATGCTGGGAACAATCATGTATACAAGTGAGTATTACTCTAATATGTTGGGCACAATCATGTATACAAGTGAGTATTACTCTGATATGCTGCGAACAATCATATACACAAATGAACATTACATGTCATACAACTTTCGACATCACTCACTCTCAAACATCACATCTGCTCTACACATGAAAGAATCACATCTGTTCTAAACATGAGAAGAAGAAAAAAAGAGATTAGGCATGGCTTGGCACAACAAAGATATACCAGAGCCAACAGATCAATTTATTGGTGCCGCATTACAGTAGTTACGAGTCAAACAAGGAAAAAGGCCATCAACCCAAAATCTCTTCCAGGAGAGTTTAGCAGACCTCAAACTCCCATCGCCAATAGTCCATGCTCTCTTGGGTCAAAGCGAGGCGAGCCCCGGACCATCAAGAACAGGCCAGTCAACGATACAGAACAGGCTTTCGCCCAAGAACACCACGACGCACATTTAGTATTCGGCCTCGACACCGTCATCGCCCTCGAGCGAATCGGCAGCCACCTCTTCGTAATCGCGCTCAAGAGCAGCCAAATCCTCACGAGCCTCGGAGAACTCACCCTCCTCCATACCCTCACCGACATACCAGTGGACAAAGGCACGCTTGGAGTACATGAGATCGAACTTGTGGGACAGGGCAGACCATGCCTCGGCGATGGCGGTGGTGTTGGACAGCATGCACACGGCGCGGTTGACCTTGGCGAGATCGCCGTTGGGGACGACCTGCGGGGGCTGGTAGCAGATACCAATCTTGAATCCGGTAGGGCACCAGTCGACGAACTGGATGGTACGCTTCGTCTTGAGGTGGGCAATGGCAACGTGGGTGTCCTTGGGGACAACATCTCCACGGTACAGAAGGCAGGTAGCCATGTACTTTCCGTTGCGGGGGTCGCACTTGACCATCTGGTTGTTGGGCTCGAAGCAAGCGTTTGTAATCTCCATGACCGAGTTGGCCTCGTGGGCGGCCTTGGCAGCGGAGACGACGGGGGCATAGGCGACGAGAGGGAAGTGGATACGGGGATATGGGACCAAGTTGGTCTGGAACTCGTTGAGATCGACGTTGAGGGAGCCGTCGAATCGGAGGGAGGCAGTGATGGAGGAGACGACTAATGCATGTTAGACTGGATCAGGATGAGTCGAGAGTTGACATACCCTGGGAGATGAGGCGGTTGAGGTTCTCAAAGTTGGGACGCTCAATGCCCAAGTTCCTTCGGCAGATGTCGTAGATGGCCTCGTTGTCGACCATGAAACTGCAGTCGGAGTGCTCCAATGTGGTGTGGGTGGTGAGAATTGAGTTGTAAGGCTCCACAACGGCGGTGGCGTTCTGGGGCGCTGGGTAGACGCAGAACTCGAGCTTGCACTTCTTACCATAGTCGACCGAGAGACGCTCCATGAGCAAAGCTCCAAAACCAGATCCGGTTCCGCCACCGAAGGAGTGGAAAACGAGGAAACCCTGGAGACCAGTGCAGTTGTCTGCCACACGACGAATCTTATCCAGAACCTGGTCGATGAGCTCCTTTCCGACTGTGTAGTGACCACGGGCATAGTTGTTAGAGGCATCCTCCTTTCCGGTGATCATGTACTCGGGGTGGAAGAGGGAGCGGTATGTGCCGGTGCGGACCTCGTCGACGACGTTGGGCTCAAGATCGGCGTAGATGGTACGGGGAACATACTTGCCCTGACCTGAGAAGTCGGCATTAGTGTTTATTGGTCCTCATTGTAGCTGTATTGCTTACCGGTCTCGGAGAAGAAGGTGCTGAAGCCTTGGTCGTCCTGGGCGGCTTTACGCTCCTCTGTCAAGTAACCGTCGGGCTAAAGGGGGGAAGGATGATTGTCAGCTATAGAGCTCTGTTTGAACACGTATTGCGGAGATACATACCTGGATTCCGTGCTCGAGGCAGTACAGCTAGATGGATTGTTGCATTAGCAATTTTCTCCCAATGGACGGCGGGCCCAGGCAACCGCAAAAGGCCGCCTCGTTTTTGGCAGTGCGGCGAGTGCAGAGGCGTGCAGAGGCGTGCAGAGGCGTGCAGGTTGTTGTTTTGGGGAATCACTCACCTCCCAGCAAGAGTTGGCAATCTGGCAACCAGCCTGGCCGACTGTATACGTTCAAAGTCAGTATTTGAAGACATTGTCTAACATGGCGGATTGGAGGCGGTCAAGGCGCGTACGTGCGCGTGTGAGAAGGGGAAGACGTACCGTTCAAACTAATGACTTCTCTCATGATTACTGCGACCGAGTAGAAATTAGGCTATCTGAATGGGTGACTAAAAGTCGTTTACTGTTGTGGTTGTGGTGGTTGTGGCGGTGGTGGTGGTGAGAGAGAGGGAGGGAGAGAGAGAGAGAGAGAGAGAGACGGGAGCGGCGGGGAGAGATGTCGTGTGGTTGTGCAGCAGTTCTTCTGTGTTTGTGTTGGTCCTTGGTCAGTTTTGGCGCACGGACGGCGTCTCGGCGAAAATATTTAGAGCAGCCGCGCTCGGACCATGGTTTCCGCTTACAGTTACCTTCCTTCTACGCCGCCTTGGAACACTTTCTCAGTCCGAGCAGAAGAGAAACACACACACACACACACACACAGAAACAACAACAACAACAACACAGAATTCCCAATACGACATACAACATATACAAAACAACAACAACAACAACAACAACAACTACAACTACAAAAACTACAAAAACACGCAAAAACACGCAAAACAACAAACACATGGCTCCCTCTGGTCCTGGACGAGAATGAAGTTCCCCCCTGCCCGCTCCCCCCGCCGAAGATGATGCGCGGCTCCTGGCTGCTGCTCTGCGCCGTCACACACGCTGTAGTCGTCGGGACGGTGAATGCCAACGTCGAAAAGGTCATCTTCCTCGGGTCAAGCCCAATCGCCTTGTCAGCCATCCCCAATGCTCCTCCCAGCCTGGATACCCTCCGTCTAGACAGCCTCTCGCCGTCACAGAGTAGCTCCATTGTCGCGACCCAGCTACCCGTCCTCTTCCCCACCACACCTGTACCCCGCGGCGAAGAGTCCTGGTATCTGTTGAAAGGATTAGAACAAGGCCGCAGGTACGAGGTGCGCATCTGTTGGCCTGCCACAGTATGTCCAATCTCATTCATTGCTCTTCAAGCCTTTGTCCTTGTTGCCGTGCCTGCATTGGTGCCCTGCCTTTTGTTTGCCTCTGCTAACCTTTCACTCCTCCTCCCCCCTCCAGCAACCCACCGACTTCTGGCTCGACACGTATTCCATCGCCCACGTCTTTGATACCCCAGACCTTATATCCTCGCTTGCCCGGTACAGCGAGAAACGTAAAGAAGCCAAGCTCACAGACGGTGCCTTCCTGAGCGAGCATCCCCCGCCCCAGGTGCAATCTACGCTATTCCTACGCGTCCAGGCTGCCGCATCCTACTACTCGAACAACCAGACCTTGA
Source organism: Pleomassaria siparia CBS 279.74 (assembly GCA_010093715.1). Lineage (NCBI taxonomy): Eukaryota > Fungi > Ascomycota > Dothideomycetes > Pleosporales > Pleomassariaceae > Pleomassaria > Pleomassaria siparia. Next base: position 1,101,048 of record MU005768.1, on the reverse strand, counting down.
TGGAATATCCGCCTGCGGTTCACGTCGATATTAGTATGTCAAATTTGGACTGTCGCCTGTCACGCGCCAATTTACTGACAAGCTAGTTCTCGACCCTTACATATTGAACATTATCCCGAGGTCACTGGCACCAACTGCTGCCTACATCGTCTTTGTCGCCATTGGAGCGTGGTTCATCTCGGGCTTCATATACCGCTGGCTACTCACAATTGCTGCCAACCCACCACCAAAGCCACACGTCGACTAGGGCACCGGCATGTCCCAATCCGCCGGCGCACCTCCCCCTCCGCCCCCTCCACCCCCACCATACGGAAAGAATGTGGACCATCTTCCAGCCGAGCTCCTTCTTTCCATAATACAGTACCTCAAGATCAACGACTATGTCGCCTTTGCCCTCGCCATCTATCCCATACTTCGCACTCATGGCCTGGTTCCACCCCTCTCCGCCGACATCTATCATCGAATCATTCTCCAACCACCACAACAGGCGGAACCCACAGCTACGCATTGGACGCTGCCCACTGAGCTGACCGAGGAGATTATGAGTTATCTGGAGCCAGCGGATAGGATTGCCTTCTTGTTCTCCCATCGGGAGTTGCTGTTGGCATATCTGCCCGAGCTCAGCAAGAAGACGAGAACAGAGTTGTGGAAGTCGCGAGACAAGCCAGACACGTAGCTAGATGATTTGGTAATGGAGAGCAGCTTGGCACGTGGTATGCTGCCAGGAATGGTCATGGGGTGGCATCGGGACTCACAGGCATACAATACGAGTATGATACCACTTGTTAGGGACTTGTCTTAGTCAATGACAGCTGTAACTGCTATCATGAGGCAGTTAAACCCCCCTCGAGGCAAGCATCGATCCAACCAGACCTAACCTTGCTCCAAACGACACGTGAGTCTCAAAAATACCCTGCCTCGTTATCAGAATCACACTTTTGCCCCAAATCAATGAACCCCTTTCCCATATCCAACCAAACCCAGCTATCCTATAAACAAAAAGACCCCAACAAACCCCTTTCCCATATCCAACCAAACCCGGGTATCCTATAAACAAAAAGACCCTAGTCCGATATCCAGATCCATAACCCCTATCCATGCCCTTGATCGTCCAATCGCGCAACCACACTGGCGATCGTGTCCATGTCTCCACCTCGTCCAGTGACTAGCACGCCCGTCAGGCCATCGAGCGCCGCATCTCTCTTGCTCTTTGTCTTTTTCGTCTCCATCTTGTGCTTGGTCGTCATGCTCGAGGGGGACATGTGTGCGGTCCTAACACATGCCACTCACTCATCAGCCCATACTCGCACCCACATGCACGAAACCCCATTGCAAGGATACAATGCACTCACACACTCATCGTCGCCACCGCCGCTGCCGCCACCGCCACAGTTCCTACTCCCTCCACCCCATCCCCCCTCCGACGACTCCCTCCACCACCACCGCCACAATCTCCAGCACGCCCACGATCCATATTCCGCCCAAACCTCCCCACCAGCGCAATAACAGACAGCACACACACACCCGCAAGCAGAAACCGCAGTACCGACCACGAGAAGACGCGGTTCAGCAACAACCGCCATCGACGTCGCGGGGGGACCGGCGACCCCTCCTCGTGTGCGCCACAGCTCTGTCTGGGGACGACGGCGACGGCGACGATGGGGGGGTTGGACATGGGAGGGTGGTGTCGGAGTGAGTAGTAGTAGTAGTAGTAGTAGTAGTAGTAGTAGTAGCAGAAGTAGTAGTAGTACAAGTAGTAGGAATATGTGCGTCGGTGTGGTGTGGTATGGCCATTATACTCGTTCAATCGACCCACTGGGGTTTTGGGACGGGAGTTTGGGTGGACGTGGACATTGTAGCGTGTGAAGAGTGCGGTGCGGTGCGGTATGGTGTGGTGATGATTGGAAGGAAAGGAAAGGAAGGTGTGAGTGACTGATGCGTGTGATGTGATGGAAGGAGCAAGCAAGCAAACAAGCAAACAAGCAAACCTTCCTTCTGACACCTCTAACTAATACGCTCGTCCTCAATCCGCACACATCTACCTCTTTCTTGTATGCAATGATAGTATATACACCAATACGTCGTCAAACTATCCCATCGACCCATGCATGACCCATGACTTATGCATGTAATTATACATGAGACCAACTTCACTGAATCACTGCAAAGTACAGAAAAAGACCAAGTAAGAAAAACCCTGGTCTTTGAAAGATCCATAAAGATGATTAAAATACTAGATAAACCACCAGGACCGTGAATACGCCTTGCCTCAAGACTTGGTCAACCTTGCCCGCCACGCTATGCATTGAAATCAGACTTATTTTCTACTTTCCAAATCCCACTCTGACAGATACAGCAGGGTAGCGCACACATTATTTTTAATACTTTTGACCTGGTATCGAAATGTACGCATGTCCATCACGTCCTCTCTATCGTCGCCGCGCCTCCGCATCAGGTCGAGGGAACTCATCTTCCAGTCCGATAACCACCTTGACGTTCATGCTTCCCAGCTCCTGGATCAGAAGTTTCGCTGCATACGGCATAGTCAAGTGTCGTATATTGGCTTCCGATTCGCACATGGTGCAGTAGCCCATACTACCCATCTGTCCACACTTCTCGCAGACGTCAACTTTGTGGGCATCGGACGAGATCATGAGGCGCTCGAGGAGTAGTTGCGAAGCACCATACGCAATAAGACAATCGCGTTCCATCTCTCCGAGACGCAGACCACCGTCTCGGGCACGACCTTCGGTAGGTTGACGCGTGAGGATAGCGCGGGGACCGCGGGCACGCGAATGCATCTTATCTTGCACCATGTGCTTGAGCTTTTGGTAGTAGATGGGGCCGAAGAAGACGTAGAACTGGAGAGCCTCTCCGGTAACCCCAGACGTCAGGTAGTCCTTGCCCGAGTAGTTGAAGCCGTGTTTGAGAAGGAGGTCGGACATGTCATCGACTTTGCTACCACCGAATGCGGTGCCGTATTCGAGTGTTCCATTGAGGACACCAGCTTTGCCCGAGAGGAGCTCCATCATCTTTCCGACCGTCATACGGGAGGGGAAACCGTGTGGGTTCATGATAATGTCGGGGCAGATGCCCTGGTCGTTGAAGGGCATGTCTTCTTGGGGCGAGATGAGGCCTACGACACCCTTCTGTCCGTGGCGAGAGGAGAACTTGTCGCCCAATTCTGGCCGTCGCGTCTGTCGGGTCAAGAGCTTGATCAGGGTAGTTCCGGCTTCGTTCTCCGTAATACAGACCTTGTCCACGTAGGAGTGATCCGGGAGCTTGTGGCTCTGTGGCATGCTCTTGTAGGTACCGGCTCCTGCATTGGTAGCCGTATCCATGGGAACCGCCTTCAACAGATATGCATCTCCCTGAGACAGCCGTGCTCCCACTTGTGCAATACCGTCCTCGCCGATCGCGTTATGCAGTTTGTTCTCTCGTTCGAGTGCACCGGCGTTGATGCGGTCCGACGTTCCATTTGCATATGTCTTCAGGGGAGTGGAGCTCTTCTTAAACACCTGGCAGCGTCCAAACCCACGGTCAACGGAGGCTTTGTTCAGAACCAGAGCATCCTCAATATCGTACCCCGAGTACGACATGACAGCCACGGTAGCGTTCTGGCCGGCCGGCAGCTTGTCGTACTTGATGAGCTCGATGGTTCGAGTCTTCACCATAGGCTGCTGGGGATATACCATAAGATACAATATGGTATCTATCCGAGAGAGTTGATTGTATGCAATGGCGCCGATGGCTTGCTTACCCATAGCACATTGGTATGTGTTACGAGGAGATTGGTTGTGGTGAGGATATGGGATCAGTCCAGCCACAGCGCCCAGGATTGTAAGAGGGGCAATCTCAAGATGAGTAGTATGCTGGTTGATCTCGCGTTCAGAAAGAGCAATGTTGGTATCGTTCTCTTCGTTGACATCCAGATATTCAACTAAGCCCCGGTGCAAGAAGTCCTCGAAGTCCATGGTGCCCTTTCGAAGAGCTTTGAGATAACGTGAAGTTACTTTGGAGAGTGCATTCTCGACGATGATCATGGGCCTACAGATGCGTCCCTCGTCAGTTGCGATGTGCACTTCTTTGTAGTCGTGATTGATATAAATGCTCGTGAACTCGGAGATTCGTCCCATTCGCCGAAGTTTACGGAAATTGTTGAGGAATCGCTTTGGGACATCGGTCAGTGCGAGCGGTGTTCCATTGAGACATACTGAGTAGGCTCCTTCTGCGTGAATCTCCTCACCCGTGTGTAAACAGATATCCTCAGCACCCAGGAGAAAGACAATCTTCCGTATGGGATCTTCATCATCATGTGTCGTGATGTGCGTCATGAGGGCCAGATTCTTCACCAGACCGCAAGCTTCTCCTTCAGGGGTGTCGGAAGTACAAAGCATACCGAATTGGGAAGGTTGGAGCGCACGAGGACCGGAGACCTTTCTCGTCTTTTCGAACTGACTGCTGATTCTCGTCATCATACCAATGGCGCTGATGTAACTGAGCCTGCTCAACACGTGCGTGACTCCAGCCCGCTCCATCTTGAAACGCTTCAGACTCCAGTTTCCGGTAGCGATCGCGCGTTCCACACCCAATGTAATGTGATTCTTGTGAACGCTAAAGTGGGAGAAGGCGTCGAACTCTTGCGCTCGGTTCTGCTTCTTAAGCACCTTGTCAATGCTCAATTTGAAGTCGTGGTTGAATCTCTTGAAATGGTCCTCGAACAGAAGGGACAACATCTGACCAGCCAACTCGAGACGTTTGTTTCCGACGTAATCTCTGTCATCGACGAGCTTAGGATCCTGCATGGCCATGAGGACTCTTCGCGCCATTAGCGCAACGTATAGTGCCTTTGGGCGGAAGTTGGTGCCGACGACGGGAACGTGCGGGAGGACAATGTTGGATAGACATTCAATGGCTTCAAGATGGTAGTTTCGCATGCGGGAGGTGCCCAGCGGCTTCTTCGAAAGTCGTACGCGGTGTCCAATGTACTCCAATGCCTTCTCCTGAGTGTGTATCCCTTCTCTTCCACAAGCCTCGAAGTTGATGGCAAAGTTGTCTTGATATGCGCTATCCTCTCCGGCAACCATGAGCAGTATCTCCTTGTCGGAGTGAACACCCAAGGCCTTCAGCACAAACGCAATGGGCACCTCCTCGGAAAGGGTGTTGTGCCTGAGGAACATGAGGCCCTTCTTCTGGATGACATATGTCTTGGTCCGCCTCTCGTGTGTGGAACTCGTGACACTGGCCTGCATGATTCCCTTTGCACTCTCGACAATGACACGATTCTTGTTCAGCTGCTCCTGGACCAAAATAACCTTCTCTTGGCCGCGGGTGATGAAGTAGCCTCCTGGATCCAGTGGACACTCCTCCATGACACCCATCTCGCGATCGTTCTTCCCAGCCAGCACACACTTGTTGCTCCTCAGCATGATGGGCAATCGCCCTATCCTGATTCCTGTCCTCTTCACCTTTGTGTTTCCTCTCGTGTAGATAATGTCGACGACGATGGGCGCCGCATAGGTCATATCTCGTAACCGACACTCGTTCGGGGTGATATTACTCTTGTGGTGATCGAGGTCATCTTCATCCTGTCGATTGGGAGACAGAACTCGGATATCCGTATACTCGAGCAAGAACTTGGGATCGAAGTCGCTGCGGACGAACCTATTCGACTTGATGATCTGCTTAAGGTCCACATCCACAAAGTGGTTATATGAGTCGATATGCTGCTTGACCAGACCCTTGACCTTCAGAAACGCAGGCAACAGATTCCACTTATCCTCGGCCGTCTTGATGGGGTCGTGGAGCGCTTTTCCGTAGTAGAAGGGTTCGAGCAATGCGGAAAATTCGTCTTTGCCGTGCTTCGGTATTGGTTTGCGCTTCTTAGACGAGTCGGCCGCGGGTTGCGCAGACGTCGACGCCGTGGCCTGCACTCCTTGACCTGTGGCTCCTGCAGGCGTCGCAGTCGCAGTCGCAGTCGCAGTCGCAGTCGCAGTTTCGTGAGTCTGCTCAGCGGGAGCTTGCGCTTTCGTTCTAGCCCCGCGCGGGGGAGCTTTCGGTTTGGGTTTTGGGACGGCCTGAAATGGAGTTTATTAGTTAGGATAGACGATGGGCAACGGAAGCGCTGCAATGACATACCTTTCTGTCCACCATTGCGTGGGTGATCAAAAAAAAAAGGCAGAATGTGTGATTATTTGCAGAAGATGAGTTTGAGGGGAACTGTCAAAAGTATACATTTATTGGTCACATAAATTTTAGCGGCCGCTGCTGCAGCTTGCATGGATGCGAGTCAAACTGTAGTGGGGGACCGTTTTTCATCTTTACCTAATCCGTTCCCCGGTCAAGAACTAGTTAATAATCATTCACCGCCCAAAATATATGTATGTTTCTACCTCTGAACAACTGCACGTTTGACTAGATCGTTCGTGTTCAGTTAATAGCAGAACAACTGGTGAAATATATAGCTACAAGTCAACATATGTGATCGAAAATACTTTGCATTGCATTGCTGTTATTTTTCTCGGTCAAAAGTTGAGAAATCGGATAATTTGTTGATATACACCATGTACACGATGCTCATTCCGAGCCCGAAACTCCCACCACTGTTATCCATGCCGCCAATTAGAGCAACTTCGCCGTTCAATGCCATCCATACCATAATCATCGTACAAATCTGCCACCAGATTCCAATCGGCATAGATCCTTTTCCCTCTCCAATTGCGCGAGCCAGTAAACCAAACGTAGACAGGACAAAGGTTCATCCCCCTGCCCTGTCCCATTACTCCCCCGACCCAACAAGTGCACACAATCAGAATGCCGCTCCACTCACTTCCCCCTCTCCGTTCAGGGACCTCAATTGCTGCTCAGCTAGATCGGCCCTCAAAGCAGCATTGCTAGCGTCCTTCTCTAGACCTTCCCACTCGCGAAGACGCTGTCGCTTGGCCGCCTCCTTCGTATCAATCATCTCCCGTAGTCGACGCGCTTCTTCTTCCAACTTGAGAATTTTGCTCTTGTCGTACAATTCAGGAGCCTTTTGGCCACCAGGGATCTCCTTGGGTAGGTCAGAAAGATGGTCTCGGAAGCGTTGCGTGCGAGGATAGGTTGTGGATGTGCTGTTGCTGGATCCACGGAAAGGGGGCGCAAATGGTGCTGCTGCTCCACTCACAGATCCACGAGGGCCAGAGGGTGTGCTACCATGTGCACCACCGTTGTAGAAGCCGCTTCCCGGCCCACCTCCACCTCGGCCACCCCAATGCGCCGAACCGCGACGCGGTGGGCCTGAAAAGTCACGGGGAGCGTCGTATGCGAAGCCGCCACGCCCGCCTCCTCGAGGACGCGTGGGAGCGGCGAGACCGGGATTGTGGGCACGGGGATAGGCAGGTGGTTGACTCGAGCTTGATGGTCCAACTGGCGGCGAAATAGCCGGAGAGGGATAGGAACGGCCTGCGGGACCAGTCGGTGGCGCTCTGGAGAAACCGTTTTCTCCATTGCGGTAGGATGCCGCCGGGCCAGTGGGCGCTGACGGACCAGTTGGTGGGGCAAACTCCCTGTCGCCACGGGGCCCAGTAGGAGGCGTGTCTCGGTGTCGTGGAGGGGATCTCTCCCGCTCCCGTTGAGGATATTCCCTCTCCCTATCTAGTTCTCGCTCTCGGATTGGCGATCTGGGCGCAGAGGGGGGTTCTCTCACGGGAAGAGGTCGATCATCGGACACGAGGGCCGCTCTGCTTGGGTGGACCGGTGGGGGGGAAGACCGACGAGAGGTTGCTGCAGACTCTCGACCCGAAGCATCATTAGAAGTATATATTGGCCGAGCAGGGGACGGCGATCGACGCCTCCAATTGTCCGCAACGGTGATTAGGGCACGATCGAGTCGAGGAGATGGAGAGCGGCGACGATAATCACGGCTATCCCGGGTGTCTCGAATATCTCTGTGGTCGTGCGGAGGTGAGAAACGGCGGTAGGGGCTTTAAACCATCAGTTAGATAATCGACGAGATGGATATAGAGTGTAATTTTACCTATTGATACGCGAGCGAGGCTCGTCATATCTGCTTGGATGCGGTGGTGACCTCATACCACGGCTCCTCGCTGGTGAAATCTGCCTCTCCCTCGGTGGCGGAGACCTCTCGCGAGGTCGCGGCGAGCGTGTCGTATACGAGTCATATCCACCCCTTCGCGGAGACCTAGCACGATCATTCCTATAATCGTCACGGCGCGGTGGGGAGTATGCTCGGCGCGGTGGAGAACGCGGCCTCACCCTGTATCGATCATCGTCTCGCCTAGGGCTACGAGATCTCTGCCGGAATGCTGGAGAGCGGCTTCGAGGGCGGGCGCTACGGCCTCCTGGGGTGTATGTGTCTGCGGCGAGCGGGGCGCGACGGACTGGGGAGCGAGCTGAGCGGTAGCTGTCGATGCGAGGACCTGGAGACCGAGGGCGTTGTTCGCCGGGACGGTACGTGTTTGAGTATCTGTCGTCCCTAAAACCAAGTCAGTTGTGAAGAGCTTATAGACGCCGGTGAGCGAGTAAGAGGAAGCATGCTGGAGACAGTATCAAACGAAGGATATCCGCGCGCCAGGCTTGTGAAAGGCAGCAACAAGCTCTTTGACGAATACAGCGGGACTGCGCAGAGTCGTTGTAAACCTTTGAGACATGGATCTGTACAAGCCGCGGGGACGCTTCATAGATACCGACTTCTTTCGTAGGAGTTTGCTCGCCGGAGGAAGGATGCAACAAACCTTCGATCTCGGTCACGGTCACGGTCTCGATCGCGGTCCCTGTCCATGATTGCGACAAATAAGGATAGCCTGCTATTGGTGTGAAAAGTGGAAGGATGAGTGGATGTAAACTTCGACGCGATCTGAGATAGGTCGGTGGGAGGTAGGGCTGAGGAGAAGGTGTGGTGGTTGTGTTGATAGCTTTGCGAAAATCGACAGATGAGCTTTGCGAAATTAGTTAGGGTAACCTAACTCTCTTGATCACGTGCCAACCACATTTATCTCAAGTCCATCGATAATAACAATTTGGCCCATCGTCCAACATTCCTCGGGCAGGTGAAGCATGTCGATTGGATCCGAGTTAGATTCCTCTTAACATCCACACATTCGTCCCACGGTGAGGAAGAAAGTGCGACATCTTAGGCAGACCCTGTGTACCACCTGGACAGCGAGTAATGTGGCATGTTACACAACGTGCAAATGGGTGTAAAGCATTGGCTACACATCGTGAACGTCCAGCGCTGCTGCCCTCAGAAAGGCTTCTTGACTTGCATCCCTTAGACACCCAACCCACACAGTTTTTCTTTACTGATACTCAGTCTTTTGGACCAGTTGATCTTGACATGTTCACTAGTGTATTCCATTCATCCACTTGTCCATCCGATGGCGAAGACATCTTGATCTTGATTGTGAAAATTCTTCTGTTGACCTGCGCGCCATCGGCCTTCGTGCTGACACGCTCCGACAATCCCAAACCCGCCGAATCCCACATGTCCATTACGCCAGCCCTCCGAGGAGTCCGCCCTCATGGGGGTGAAACCTCATGCCCAATATCTTTACATAACAGCCTTTTCTTAGTTCCGATGCCCTCAATGAACGATTGGCAGAGATGCTGAAAACTCAGCGCCGACTGCGTTTCTCGTCATCTCTCTTGACCCTCTTCCGGCTCTCGGCAGCAATCATCTCGCTCAAATCGTCCTGATCAATGCTCTGCCATTGTCCCTGCTTCTCTGCCTTCTGCTGTGCCTCATACTGTTTCCTCAGAGCCTCCTTGTCAAGCTTGTCACCATCGGCCAAGGCATCTACGTCAACAGACACATCAACATCGCCGGCCTTACGCTTCTTCCTACTGTCCGCTCCGAAGGTGTCGCGTTTCGCAGCGTCGAGATCGTATGCGTGTTCACCACCGAAGAAGCCGGTTGCTTGGATGTTCTTTTCGGGCAAAACCTGGTACGCACTGCGCGGGACGCCTGGCTCTTCTGTCTCGATACCCTTCCGTTGCTTTCGCAAAGTGAACTCGCCGCCAATGCTCTCTGTTCCACCAATTTCCGAGGGCATAGCTGACGCCATACCAGTCATGGAAGTCTGAATGCCTGTTGCGTCCTCATCTCCTTCCTCCTCCTCGTCCTCGTCATCATCCTCGTCCTCATCGCTTTCCTCAGCCTCGCTCTCGCCCTCGGCACGCAGTCCTCCCCAAATAGAACGCTCGACAGGCTCACCTAGTTGAGTCTGTTGTTGCTGTTGCTCCAGGACAGCTGTTCCATAGAGATCTCCGCCAAACAGCGCGCGACCATTGTCATCCTGAGGTGGCTTTCCCCATTGTCCCGGAAGGTAGCCCCACTGAGCACCTGGGGGAATTGGTGCGTTGACACCGGGAATTCGTAGAGTAGGATAAGATGGGGCAGGTCCGAAGCGTTGCTGACTGATAAGCCACGGTGGCGGATGTCCAGGTGGCATACCAAGCGCCTCCTTGAGCTCGTCACTCAACTCACCAGGTCGCAGATGCTTGAGATCTGTCTCATACTCCTTGCCTTCGTAATAGACCTCCCCATAACGGGTCAATTCGGGTTTAGTCTGGCGACGGAAGAAGGCATCGTAGAGTTTGGAATAATCGATGTCGAGTTTACCGAGTTTGCCTTGGACGCGCTCCCGCTGCTTTTGCTTCAGTGTCATCTCTGCTTGTTTCTCGAGGACAGCGTCTCTCATTTCGGAAATACCTGTCTCTTGAATGAACTTTGGCAGGGCGAAAGGAGGCTTCTCTATGCCTCGTTTTGAAGACAAGTACTCGCGCTTGAGTGACCAGTGCGTCGGGACGGGTACGATATTCTTCTGGCCCTTGATCGCTACTAGGAGACGCGGGTCTGACGAGTTCACGTCGGTCCACTCAACGAGCTCAGGCTTTGTGACTAGCGCTTTCAGCTGCGCTATCGACAGTTTATTCAGCTGCTTGAAGGCCTTCTTCGACATCCTCTTCTCTGTCCCCTCCTCATCCGGAATTTCATCATCGTTATCGTAGAAGATCTCCGGCTTCTCCACCTCCTTTGCTACCTCTTCTTCAGTTGGTTCCTTGAATTTCTGGAAGACATTCTTGTATTGTTCAAACAGCGGGTCATCTAGGTCGTACTCGTTCTCTATATCTTCCAGCTTCAGTAGATCGGAGGGTTGTACCGCTTGGGCTTCGCTCTGTTCGCTTTCGCTATCGGGGGCAGGCGGTTCGCTCTCTCGGGCGGAGTCGCTAGCTTCGGTCGGATTCTCCTGCGCGGCAGTCAGAATAGGTATAATATGAATTTGAGGGTATACTTACATCGCGCTTGGCCTTCTTCTTCGACCTGCGGTAGGCGTTCTTTGCAGATGCCTTCTTTCCACCTTTCGCGACGACCCCGGGCATCTTGACGACGGTCAACAGTTGAATCTGATGGCTGCTGTCGGGCGGAGGAGGCGAGGTTGAAAGGTTAGGTGGACTTTGATGGGGAAGAGACTATCGCGTACCAGTGGGCCGCGCCGGTGGTAGACGAAGCGAAATAATCCTCCTGCAAAGTTAAGACTGGACCGTGGCAGTGCGCGATGGATGCGTGAGTGGTGTTCTGGCGCGGAGAGGAGGTCGTAGACAAAACTAATGTAGGCGATGCTTGGCGCGGCTTTGTCACGTGTGATTACCGGAATCTTACCAGACTCAACATTCTCCACGACGCATCATCAAGTCCTCATGAAAGAATGAAGTGAACTTCCAGATTGGCCCTGAACCGATAGCCTTTTGGAATTTACAAGTACAGTTTGGCTCTTAGTCCCAAGAATGCTATCATATTCCTTTTCAGCAAATCCCCATCACTATCTTATCCACTCACCATACAACTGGGACTTTCCATTGGTAGACTTCTTTTTCTCGTGGAGGCATCTCATTCCTATCCACTCAATAGGTACATATCACTCCCTTTACGACCTGTCGTCCTTGTCAAAGATATGATTCCAATACTGCCGGAAGTGCTTCTGCGATCCCAACTCATTCAATTCCTTGATCTCGACAGGCGTCAACTTGAAAGTAGCCGCACGCAGGTAATCCGATAGTCTCTGCTCCTTGCTCTGTCTGTGTGTTAGTAGGAGCACATTCAAAGTATGAAGATCACTCATGTGAGTGTAGACATCGATACTTGAACTGGGTCCGACGGAGGAAAAAAGAAGAAAAAAAGGTAGACATACACTCGTGGTAATGGGCACAACATCCTGATCAATACACCACCTCAAACTGATCTCCCCCTCACTAACCGCATACTTCCGCGCAAGACTCTTGAAATACTCATCTGCCGGTCCGGGACTCCCCTTTGTCACCGCGCCGAGGGGACTGTACGCGGTAGTAGCAATGCCGTGTTTCTTGTTAAACGCAATCAACTCGGGTCGTTGCAGGTACGGGTTGAACTCGATCTGGTTGCATGCGGGGACGACTTTGGCCGTCTTGAGAATGGTTTCGAGGTGTTTGGGGAGGAAGTTGGATACGCCAATGGATTTTGTGAGGCCGGATGCTTGAACAGCTTCCATACTTGACCAGGCTTTTTGGAGGTCGGCGTCGGATTTTGCCCAGAAAGGGGAGTGGATGAGGTAGCTGTGCTGTATAAGTATCCAACAATCATGTTCTCGCACCAAACGATAGGTGAATCTGGCCAAGAAGATACTCACAGGTCTACATAGTCCACCTGCAGCTTCTTCAAGCTGTTCTTGAGCGCATTTTCGATGTCCGACACGTTAGTCAGTACCTTTGTGACAATGTACAGCTTGTCTCGCGAGACACCAGACTCTTTGATAGCAGTGCCGAGTTCAGGCTCAGTCTTGTACACTACACCCACCGTATTAGCAGTTCCTCTATACCACAATATTTTCAACCCCTGGATACACAACTTTTCAAACACCAAAGGGATCCACCATGTAGACTGGCAAGGAAAGCAAAAGGGGAAACAAGTGTAACATACTCTCCGCACCGTCCAGATGTGTATACCCCAGCTTAATAGCCGTCTTCACACCATCGATAACAGCCTGATCGATCTTACTCTCCTCGCCTTGTTTATACCAAGCCGTCCCCGTGCCATACGCCAGCATTGGCATACTCGTCCCATCATTCAATTTCAGCGCCGGAATCGGAGTGTTGATTTGGGCCATTGTCCTTGCACTACACGTATTCTCAAAGTAGATGGGATGTCTGGGTCTGCAAGTGGATAGTATTGTGAGAGAGGTGACTCGCGTTAGATTCTTGAGCATGAATTAAAGGGAATGAGGTTCCAAAGTTGGAGGTTGGGACAAAAAGCTCTTGTGTCGCAGAATTGAACTAGTTCGAGTGGAGTGGGGGGATGCAGTCGTAGTATGATGACGTGATGGAGGGCTGGAACTCTGTACAGCCACCTCATCCGAAACTCTAAAAAAACAGGTACATACTTGAGGCCACGCGTGTGCAGAACGATGGACTATATATCCTGATCAAGTGCCCTTGCGATAAACATCTCGGTGCATTGCATTTCCTGAGCTACAAACACCAGAGCAGATCATCATCTCAGCACACGGGATCAAGGACCTCAAACCCCGACCGCACATGCAACCCAAACCTCCCTCCCTCTGACAAACCAGGCTCCTGGCATCACTCGACCTCGTGTGCCATGCATGATACACCCGGACAATCAGCCCTCGCCTCCACAAAACGTGTGTGAACTGGACGGAGCAACGTTGATTATATGTAATGCGTAGGTAGAATTGCATAAAGGGATTGCATGAACCAGAGTTTAATGACCACATCCGGCTCCTCCGCTAGAAGATCGGAGTCGTCGGAATAACTAGCACTTGGTAGGTATGTAGGTAGGTATAAGAATACCCAATCTGTCTGCTTAAAGGTTGCGACGTGCCATCTTGGCGCATATTTTCGCTAACGTGATAACTACTCTTTTACGACTTTCCATACCGCACCAACAGATCCAATTGGATGTCATGGTCATGCGCAACCGAGTCGAATGCCACAACATCCAAGTTCCACCACGAACCGCAACTACCACGACAATACGAAGACAAGAGATATTACTTGGTACAGCATTGTCATGCAAGGTCAAGAGATAAAAAAAAACCATCACACACATCACTGCACACCAAAAACACACGATTGAGTTCTCACTTCTCCCATTCTAGCTCTGTATATGAAGACACGCGTGCGATCTGCCGCTCTCTAGCAGAGGGTATTACGGAAAAACAATGGGAAGAAAGAAAAAGAGGTGGTGTGAAGTGAGGATGACAATAAAGGTCGACTCGCTGGAGCTCGCCCTTGGTCAGGGCCCAAAGTGTTTTACAGCGTTTTTTTAATTCTATTAGGGGACATAACACCCTGTTTCATCCAACAACCACCCCCACGTAAATATCATTAGATTACTTAGCGACTCTATGCGCTCTTCTCGTGCTGTGTGGAGACACGCTGTAATGAAACAACTGGAAGCCAGGTTAGCAATACGTTCAAGGACAGGGGTGGAAGGGTTAGACATACCGAAATCTTCGAGGGACCTCTGCTTCTGGTCCTTCTTGGGCGACTTTCCGTGCATGAGGTTATCGAAGCCAACGCTATCCTGGAGGAGATAGTAGACACCGCCCATGACGCAGAAGACACCGAAGGAGAAGATCCAGATACGGACGACAGCAACGATGCTGGTCTGTCCACCAACGAACCAACCGAACAGACAGAAGAAGGTGGCGATGATATCGACAACCAAGATGGCGCCGGACAATTGCCACGAGGGGATGGATGACCAGAAGGGACCGTTGGCACGAGTAATGAAGATGAGCCAGTTCTCAGAGAGGGAGATTTGGAGGAAGAGGACCTCGTCACGGACACCAAAGTTCTGAACGATACCACCGCTGACACCCTGGCCGGCCTCGTTGGCAAGGTTCTGGTAGGGGAACATGGTGGTGAGAGTGATCCAGGTACCGACGGCGAGAATGACACCGAGGAGAACAGACATACCCCACAGCTTGGGAAGGTTCCACTTGACGGGCGACTTGCTGAAGGGAGCATTGTCGTAGGCGATGGCAAGAGTAGCAATATCGGCAAAGATGGCAATGAAGACGACCAGCTCGAGGTTGAGCGAGGTGTTCAAGATGGCGATCCAAAGTCCAAGGAAGATCTCGAGGTGGAGGGAGAGGGCAATACGGTAGACAACGTAGGCGTACATGCGGTGGAAAATCTGGCGAGAAGTCTTGAGAGCGTCAATGATGGCACCGAGACCGGGGGCGAGGAAGACAATGTCGGCGGCGGAACGAGCAGCATCAGAAGCACCCTCGACAGCAATACCGGTATCGGCCTTCTTGAGGGAAGGAGCATCGTTGACACCGTCACCAGTCATGGCAACGAGGTAGCCACGCTGTTGGAGAATCTCGACGACGTTGTACTTGTGTTGGGGGAAGACCTCAGCGAAACCATCGGCAGCCTCGACGAAATCGTAGACCTCGGATCCGGGCATTTCACCGCCGCCACCAAGACCAAGACGTTCAGCGTTGTAGACATTGGTACCGAGACCGAGCTGGCGGGAGGTTTCACGAGCGATACCGACGGCATCACCAGTCAACATCTTGATGGACAAACCGAGAGTCTTGGCTTCGTTGATAGTGCGGGCGGTATCGTGACGGGGAGGATCAGAGCAGGGCATGATACCGAGAATTTCCTAGGAGCTGTCACCGCGCTTGCGAGCGACACCGAGCGAACGGAAACCACGGGTAGCGAATTCGGCGACCTTGTTCTTGTATGCCTCGTCGACAGCCTCGGGGATGGGGTGATCTTCTTCGACGGTCTTGAGGACGAAAAGAGGAGCTCCCTTGACACAGATGATGCGCTCTCCCTGGGGAGATTCGACGATGGCCTGGACCTTCTTGGAGACGGGATCGAAGGGGTGGAAATCAATAACCTTGTACTTGGAGAGGACGGACTTGGCGCGGGGGTAGAACTTGAGGGACTTGAGGAAAGCCTTGTCGATGGCGTCAATACCCTTCTTCTTGCGGGAAGCGGCCAAGCAAGCAGTCAACATGAGGTCTTCGGGCTCGACACCGGCGACAGTGTAGGGCTCGGCGAGGGACAGCTTGTTCTTGGTGAGCGTACCGGTCTTGTCGGAGCAGAGGATTTCAACACCAGCGAGAGACTCGATGGCGCTAAGCTTCTGGACAATAGCCTGCTTCTTGGCGAGGTATGCAGCGCCGACAGCCATGGTAGTGGTAACGACAGCGGGAAGACCGACGGGGACACCGATGATGGTAATGGCGAGGGTGAACTCAAGAATGGTAACAATGTGGTTGGAACGATAGAAGGAGCTGACCCAGACGACCAAGAGAGTCAGGATGACGAGGATGAGGAGAACCGTGCCGATGCCGTTGAGAACCTCGGTGAAGTGACCAGTTCCGCTGCTAGCGCTGGCAACGAGCGAGGCAGCGCGACCGACAAAGGTAGAGTCACCGGTGGCGGTGATGACGACGAAGGCCTCACCACGCTTGACGGCGGACGAAGCGTAGCAGACATCGCCCTTGTGCTTGTCGACAGCGAGGGACTCGCCGGTGATGGCAGACTGATCGACTTGGAGGAAAGCGTCTTCGGTGACAATGCGGCCGTCGGCGGGGATAATGGTACCTTCTTCGACCTGGAGGATATCTCCGGGGACGACTTCGGGGGCTTCGATTTCGGTGAGGGCGCCGTCACGGAGAACGGTGGCCTTGAGGGCGAGGGTCTTCTTGAGTTCTTCGACAATGTTACCAGCCTGGAATTCCTGGACGAAACCGACACAGGCGTTGAGCAAGAGCAAGGCGCAAATGACACCGAAATCGACCCAATCCTGAAGACCGGCGGCGAGGACGGCGGCGGCCTCCATGACGAACTGGATAGGTCCGATGAAGTAGCCAAGGAACTTGAGGATCAAGTTCTCCTTCTCCTCTGTAATCGGATTAGCGCAGTTCAACGAGTTTGGCGCCATGGCAGAGGCACATACCTTTCATCTGGTTGAGACCGAACTTCTTGCGGCGGTTGAGGACTTCGGCCGAGGTGAGACCGTGGCGGGTATCGGTCTGGAGAAGCTCCTCAGGAATGACGCGCTCGCCGCCGGGTTGCTGAGTCTCCTCATCCTCCTCGTCGACGGCGGCATCCTGGGACTCGAGGTCTTCGATCAGGGCATCAATGTCCTCATCTTCCTCCTCGTCCTCGTCGACCTTTATGGGAGCGCGGTCGGTGTGTGTTTGTGAGCCGTTGCCGTACTCCTTCTTCTCGTCCTGCGCGTGCGGGTTAGTTCCAAGTCCATTGCGAACAGTTGGCCGTCCATGGGTGTGTTTGTTACTCACAAGTTGACCACTGGGGACGTTTGTTCCCAGATGGTTTGGCGGCGCGGCGCCCGTATTCTGTACATGGATGAGCTTGTGTTTGGGCGACGGGGAGCTCTCAGAGGAGCTTGGATGGTGTCTTACCTCGGCCATTGCGACTTCGCGGACGTGTCTCTAGTGGCTAGCGATGGTTTGTCGACAACTACAGAGCTGCTGGAGATGGCTGAAGATGAGGTCGGGTGAGTGGGAGGGACGCGAGCTTTTTATGGCGGGCGTGCGTGAATTAAACTGTGGAAGGCGTGAGTGAATTGTTGTGGTAATTTTAATGGGGCTGGTCCAAGCTTCCGCATAGAGCTTCCGCCGGTAGAGTACCAGAGCTCTCTCATCGAACGCCAGCTCAGGCTGGGCA
Source organism: Pleomassaria siparia CBS 279.74 (assembly GCA_010093715.1). Taxonomy (NCBI): domain Eukaryota; kingdom Fungi; phylum Ascomycota; class Dothideomycetes; order Pleosporales; family Pleomassariaceae; genus Pleomassaria; species Pleomassaria siparia. Next base: position 1,083,333 of record MU005768.1, on the reverse strand, counting down.
AGCTTGGGAAAGCTCTCCGCGGCCTTATCCGAGCTACACCGAAAGATGTATACCTAGGGTACACCGAGCCTGATATGCAACCAGAGTGGGGTTGGGGGGTTGTTGGGGTCTTGGGGTGTTGGGGTTTGGGGATTGGGGATTGAGGGGATTCAGCGCCGTGGCGACGAGTAGACGTACCGGACAATGGATTAGGCTAGCAGCTGTATAGACGCAGACCCAGCTACGACACGCAATTGGACTTGCTCGCCGATGGAACGAGGATACGGAGTGGAGAGGGGAGAGGGGAGGAGAGGGAGGGGAGGAGAGCTTAGTGATGAAGTCGATGAGGGCAACTCTCTGCTGAATCGGTTGAGGGTGTGAGCTGGTTTATAACAAGCAGAGTATGGATGGCACTAGTCAGCAACCTCAGGGCACCGTGGACCACTCACGACGCGGCCAGTACTTGTAAACGTGGATATGGTGTGGGCAGAGTGGGTGTGTGCTTTGTGCGAGGTATGCCCTATCTGTGCCCAGGTGAATGACCCTCA